>JAYMFT010395054.1:0-34689 GCA_038088735.1 Panulirus argus
TATATATATATATATATATATATATATATATATATATATATATATATATATATATATATATATATATATATGCCGTGGTTTTCCCACCAGCGCACAGGAAAAACTCTAACAGGACCCAGGTGCAGTGCCGCGTCCTGGACCAGCCTCCACTCCCCAGCCACTTGGACCCTGAAAACAAGCTTAAACCTCCACTCGATGGCCGGATGTACCACAGGCACTTAACGGCTTGACGGGAAAGTTTTCGGATGAATCTGAAAGCTGCTATGCATCGCTGCTGAACAGATACCATGACAGTAATCACACACAAAATTCTAATGATGATGCTACCAAAAGTAATCATATACTATGATGAATAACAATGATGCCAATATCAACAACTCATGCTTGTATTGGTAAAGAAACTGACGTCTTGATTAATTAAATCTCAGTTGCAAAACCGTTGTAAGGGACCAGCACCTATAAGAGTACATTTCTTTCCCTCTTCTCTCTACGGCGTAGATTGACTCCTCCTAGGACCCTCCCATGGCCGTCCTCTAGCCAGCATTGATACTGTAGCACCTACATACGTCTGGAGCTTCCCAAGCCTTGACACGCTCGTAATAGGGTATGTTTGTCGGTGTGTATATCTGAGACGCATATGTATGCATGTGTCTGTACTCCGCCTGTACTCCCTGCTACTCACCTGGATGTTCTGGACGGGGAAGGTGAGGAGTGGAGAGGAACCGGCTCCCACCAGCACCTGCTGCTCTTGCTGCGACACAAGCTGCGGACACCAGCCCGGTCCCCGACGCTGCTGCGACCGCTGCGGCAGAGACAGGCGTTAGGGACACTGAACAGTGAGGAAGAGGAGACGTGAGGAGAAGTGGGCCTTTAACGATAATGAATGTATGGAACAGCGGGTCTGTAGGGACAGTAGAGGCACGGGAAGGGCTCTTAGAGCTCTGTAGGAACGTTAGTTGTGAGGGAAGTGGGTCTGGAGCTCTATACAGACAGTATATGTGAGCGAATTGGGTCTGGAGCTCTACAGAGACGATGTATGTTCTGTAGGGACAGTAGATGTAAAAGAAGTGGGTCTGAAGCTCTGTATGGACAGTAGAATTGAGAGAAATGCTCTCGATGTTCAGTAGCTTGGGGAAGATATGCTATCTAGTTCCTGTAACTCCTCGGAGCTGCCACATAACTCTTGAGTGAGGGGAGGGGTCGGCAGTTGGCATATATCTGATCCACACACACCTGTCTGCCTTCGCTATTTGTTTGCCGTAGACTAGCATGAGCAAGAGGGACTAGAGGGGTCGCAGGATGCGACGGAGTGCGTAGCCTGAATCATATATTACTGTTCCTAATTCCATGTCTCCCATACGCAGGAAAAGGATGGTCTTATAAGATCTCCGTACTGAAGAAAATGTCTCTCCTAAATTTTCTTCTGGCAACTCTCTCTTCCTCGTTTGATATTTCTCTTTTTTTATCAATATATCATACAAAGATGAGAATCTTTTCATTCAATGATAATCCCTTAAAAAACACGAACTATATATGTAATGTAGATACAGTTGCACTCTCTCTATACGTTAAGTAAATAAAACTTAAATCCGAAACGGGGAGGAGAGATGAGAGGTAGTGTGGTGTGGGAAGCAGAAGACAGAAGCGGTGTACTGTCGAGAGGAAAGGACAGAGGCACTGTGGCATGGAGAGGAGAGGACAGAGGTAGTATGTCGCTGGGGAAAGGGGGGGGGGGCGTGGGAGGTGGATGGAGATGCTAATGAAGAGGTCAGAAGCCGCGGACGACCTTGTGTTGACTCGAACGCCATATTGCCAAGATCAAAGACATGATAATGAAGTCAGGTGTTCCAGAGCTAGGATAAACAGCGTGGGAAACACACATACACACACACACACATACCTTACAGACATCTAACACAGATACAGATACAGACACACAGACAAAGAGAAACGCCAATGGATAATCACTCTGAGCACACCGTACACAGACAGAAAGACAGAAGGAGAGCGTGGACAGTACCGTCGTGTTGTGGTGGACGGCAAGGTGGTCGGGACAGGCGGCGGCGGCTGGCGTGTCCACGGCCATACACGCCTGGGTCAGGTCGCACCACGTGCACGCGCCCGCGCCTCTCCCCGCCTGCGCGTCGTCCGCAACGCACGACACGCAGTTCATGCGCTCGCCGCACGCGTTCCCTTTGGCTTGCGGGGGCTCGGCGTGGCCGTGAGCCTCCGGTGGCGAGGCGATGGGCGTGAGGGTGGGCCCAGCGGAGAGCGCTGATGCGTCGGGGTGCGTGAGGGTGGCGTGGAGGGTGACGTTGGCGTTGAGAACCGGGTGGAGGTGGCACGCGCCCGCCAGGACGGACACGTGGTCGAGGGCGATGTCCGCCTCTGTGCCGGGCCCCCGAGTGGCGCGCACCCCGAGCACCAGCGGCGCCCCTGGATCGGCCACGTCGCCCGCGTCCACCGTCACGCCCACCGGCACCCAGCTCAGGCCTCGCCCGCCCGCCGCCCGGAACAGTTCGGCCGTGTGCGTGGTGTCGCCCAGCCGCTGCAGCACGTGCACCGAGACCTTGGCCACGTGCGCCCCGTACAGGAACACGGCGAACCTGAGTAAGGGCGAGAGGCGGACTTATAGCCCATAGACTGGGGCAAGGGCAGCCATATGCCGCGTTAACTTATATATCTACAGGCATCTGTAATCATGGAGAACTCAGCCAAAGACAGGCAGCAATCATGGTGTACAGGAGTAACTCGCTTGCAGTGAGCGGAATATTAGCCACAAACAAACAAATATATATACCGCTGACAAGATCATAATAAGGAGAAACTAAGCCCTATGTATATATGTATACACAACTCTCACTGATATGATCATAAACTATATACAGAAAAGGAAAAAAATATTCGAAAATAATGATGGGCTTTCGCCGTTCGAATATCCTGAAATAATAAGCATCTTTGCCCTACGATTCAAGAGACAGGAGAGACTCCTGCTGGGGTGTGTGCGGCGGGAGACGTGCATAGCTAGGCCGGGGAAACACTGGTGAGATACATGTACAGAAGAGGAAGGAATCTACAGCATATAAATGTAAATGGTAGATGATCAGGACCGTAGAGGCTAGTACGGAGGGAAGAGAAGGTAGTAACCAGCAACAGACGAGAAAGGAAGGAGAAACATTTAAGCTGCCTGGATGAGGAATAATACTCTGAAAGTAAAAGAATATGGAAATGTCTTAAAAGAAAGGGGATGAACGCCCAAAGAAACTATTGAAGAAGAAAGAAAGGGATTATTTCTGGGATTCAGTGAATCATGGATTCGGCCGAGACAAGCAGGGACAATGGAGAGACAGGCGGGAGTCTAGGGTGGGTCGGAGATGATGGACCAGGAGACCAGCAGGGCAATATAAGAAGTGAAATATGGTAATGCTGCGTCCGTGAGACGGTTAAGAGGAAAGGAGGGAGCTGGAGTGAGGCAGGCAAGCTAGCTGGAGTGAGGAAGGTAACGGCATGGGAGGGAGGAAGGTAACATGAGGTAGATAACAGGGAGGGAAGAAGGAGGGTAGCAGAGATGGAAGGATGGGTTGCGCCACAATTGCTACTCGCATGAGTGTGGGAGGTTCTGCCGATGGTCTGAAGGACTCGATGGGATGATGGAAACGCTGAAGAAAAATAACGCAATAGCACCTGGGGTATAAAGCCTCTAAGTGAGGCAAAGTGTTCCACAGTGGTGACAGACACCACAGTACCTGCTCTTGCAAGACGGTGAGACCCCTGGGTATGAGAGAACAAACCCATGAGTATATCTGGTGTTTGAACTGACCCTTGAGGGCCAGGCCATCATACTCAAGGGTCGTGCAGTCCTGATTAGGAAGTTTAAAGAAGAAAAAATATATAAAGTACGAGAGGTGGATGAGAGAAATGGTGAAGTGAGAACAGAGTCATCGGAGCCGATGTGAGGGACAGCCACATGGTTATAACCTTTAATTAAGGGTAACAGAACGTGAGCTGTCAGGGGTACAGAGACGTGATGAAGTAGACCAGGGTCGAGTGGCTGCAGAGGAAGGGAAGCTGGTCGGTTGGATGCGTGGAGATCCAAGGAAACGGGTAGAGAGATTAGTCGCTGGAACGACCAGAGACCCAGGACAGGGAGGGCGGACGAAGGAGGGATCGATGGCGTCAGTACTTAGATGTCTTGATACTCTAGGCGGAGTGAGTGACCCAGTAAGAGTGTTCGACGTGAGAGTAGTGTGTGCGCAGTGAGTGTGCTCGATGGTGAGGGAGGGTAGTGTGTATGAATGACCGTGTGAGGCGAGTGTGGACGGGAACTCAGGTCGACCAGAGTGAAGTGAACGGGTAGGGCAGGTGGAGGTGGCGTATCTCCGTACATGCCCAGAGACCGCGGAATGTGGCGTATAGCGTAAACGTTGAGACTAGTGATATATGTTTGGGACGTTGCTGGGCAACCTAACAAGCTGGTCCACCCACTCAGAAAAGGTAGTAACCTGTCTATGGATGAGACGGGTTCCAGTCTGACCACAGAGGCTTGATCAGCCTGGAAGTCTCTCCTTTGACGGAGGTTGCTTAAGGGGCGACTCAGGGCAGTATGGAGGACGTGGAGGTAGCAGAGTCGGCCGCCCGATTGTTACCAAGATTAATGAAGAGCCAGCAGAGGGAGATGTGATGTCGCAGTCCGGGTAATACCAAAGCAACTACTGCTGGAGTGTGGGTATAACATTCAGGCCCCCAGCACCTAACTGAAGCTGAGGACAAGGTCTGGCCTCTATAGCACCTGCCTGAAGCAAAGGACAGGGTCTGATCATCAGCACCTACCTGAAGCAGAGGGCGGGGTCTGGCCCCTCCGGCAGAAGTAGCGGGGGACTCAGCAGGTCTGCTGTGCTGCCCTCAGCGCCGTGAAGGGAGTCGGCGAAGACAAAGCCCGACCCACCTACGTCAGGGTAGCCTGCGGCGAGAGATGTGGACGAAGATGTGACAACTGCCCCAGGGCCTTGACCGAGATGGCAACTGGTTTACGGCTTTAACTAAGATGACACTGGCCCCAGTGCCTTAACCAAGGTGGCACTGGGTTAAGGTCATGGCATTTGGCACTGAGTTAGGTCTTGACCGAGATAATACTGGTCTATGGCATTATTTGTCTTATTAAGTCTGCTGACATAAAATCAGAAGGCCCTCAGTGGATGGAGAGGACGACAGTTCGACAGACAAACAAGCTGTTACAGAGAGACAAGCAAGACAAGTAGCTGACAAAAGGACAGAGGTAAGATTGGGAAAAACGAGATCTTAACACAGACACAAGAGAGAAGTTGGATTTGCAGGTGTACGGTAAGACTGTCAAAGACTAACCCAGAGGGAAACATGCAGGCAGAGGCAGCGGGACCAAGAGATGAGACAGCGATCGACAGACAGAAAGAGGCAGTGAAGCTGAGAGATGAGACAGACAGAACAGGAAACACCAGAGGCCAACGGATGGTCACACAGGACGAGAGACGAGTATATGCTGACAAGTGAGACTAAGGGCAGTAAAGGCAACACAACAAACCATGGACAGAGGCAAGGAGTGCACAATAAATCCTCCACTCTTGCGGCAAAAATAAATTCCATCGGATTAGGAAGCACAGAACCATAGCCTCTAAAAATATTATGGGGTAGGACTTGGTTCCAGGGAGGGAGGGGATGTGTGCAGCATGGATACCTGGCAGGGACGGGGTGAGAGCTGGATATCTGCGAAGGAGGAGATGAAGAGCTGGGTACCTGCCTGGAAAGGGCTTTTGTGGGTTGATCACCTGGGAGGAGGGACCATGAATGCTTGGGAGAGAAGAATGCAGCGTTGGTATCTGCGACGATGGGGCTCGCAGGACCTGGAAGGGAGGGGAAGGAGGAGGAGGGAAGTGAGTACCTGTGATGGGTCCGGTGCGGCGGGTGTGGGCTGAGGCTCGGGCCAGCACCCAGGAGTAGCCGCCCTCCGTCTTCGGCTGCGACCATCCGCACAGGCTGTCGCCGAACTCGCATTTCAACAGAGCCGACCCTACGGAAAAGTTTGGGGTCAGTGTTGGAGAGAAGGGGACGGGGGAGGTCAATGAAAGGAGAGGTAGGGGTCAATGTGAAGAGGAGGCGAGGTCATTGTGGGGGAAATGTGGGTGGAAGTGTTGGCGAGAGACTCTAGGGAAAAGGAAGGAAAGGCAGCATTTGATTATCTTGGTCAAATGCCTTGTTATCGCTGATGAACAGTGAACGTTTAAGGTTCAGATTCGCTGTGAGTGTCTGTAGTCATGAGGTCAATACAGTTAACTACCAGCAGTGAGAGTTTCGTTAGTGACAACAAGAGGTCGAGCTGACGAGGATGGTTACTAGAACTGAAATTCCATGAACAGCCAAGAATAGTAACCATAAAGGAAAGAAAAGTCACACACTGCTACCTTCATAACCCCGTGGGCTCAAAGGTACGACCCTTGAATATGATGAAGGCTTGGCCCTTGACCTGACAAAAGCTAGGCCATCGTACCGAAGGGTTGTACCGTCGTGCTCAAACCTTACCTAAGGTTAGGGTGAAAAAATGCTTTTCAGACACCAGCATACAAGAATATTCTTTATGTAATGGATTAAAACAAGATTTCTTGTAAACGTCTGGAGTATCTCCGAGTTTATATACAACCTCCAAATTCATATACATTAATATAGCGCACGACCATTGATTGTTGTAGATATCTCATACTGCAAACCTGAAAGAAATTATGTCTCAGATGGCCAAGTGTTGCCCAAAACCCCTGAGTTCCACCAACATGGAGTAACGCTGCCAAAATCCACCTTCCATAACTACTCAGAAATGGGCTGGCCTTTTCCGTCTCGCCGCCACCTCACATCGGGACATTTCGTCGCTCTTGTCTACTACCACCGTCACTACCACCGCCACCATATAGCTCATTACTTGGGAGACGAATGGACTCTCTGATTGCCAGAGCAGTTCTGGGAACCTTGTCCATCTACGTCGTCGGGATTGCAGCTCCGCCATGACCGGCGGGCCCCTTCGCGACCCTAGGAAAGGACGTCGAGTTACGGCTTCCTAGAAAATTTGATGGAGCGCATTTTCCGCCGGCCTTAGTAAATGTACTGAGTCGCCGGGCTCCACCGTACCAGGGAATAAACGTCTTAAAACGCGAAATATCCCCCACGCAGAGACCTTTCCCGTGGTCTTCAAGATGAATAAGGAAACCGAACCTTACTGTCGGCTGCCTGGAGCCTAGGGCGAGGCGCTACTGCTGCTGCTGCTGCAGGGGAGGGACTAACTCAAGCCGATGACGTCGTCATCCCTTCCTCGTTTTGCCGGCCAGGACGTCAAGGGAAAAAGAAAATAATTTTGTGTTTCACAAAATCGTTCTGAGGGTGAGGGTGAGAGTGAGGTGAGAGTGCCAAGGAAGGAGTAGTTTAGGGGCAACTGTTTTGGTGCCGAACGCTCTGTTCACCTCAGGACACTGGAAGGAACTGAGGGTAAAACTTACGCTTTCTTAAGTCATGCACAGGGATGGACAGATGTTCGGACCGACCACAGGAGAGCTGTGCCCGACGAATGTAATATTCCCTTCCCCTACGGTGCATATAGGTAATTAAGGACACCTAATTACACACTTCATGTACAAGGGAGGGCAGAAGACGTGGCTAAGGGCATCATTAGCCAATGGTCAACCGTGGGAATGACGCCGTGAACTCAAGCGTGATAACTGGCAACGATTTACGCCACAATCTGCGATAACCAATGACAGGGCTGATGCCTCTATTTATATTTTACGAAACTGCGTTGCATCGATGCCAGTCCAGAACTGGGAATTAGATATGTTGAAAATATTTCAAAAGTAATCTATCAGCCCAGGTAATCGGATTCTTAGATTGCGGATGAGGGGGTCGGGGAAGCGGTGGGGGTAGGAGAAGCTATTCACTTTGACGAAAAAAAAAAGATAATATATTTGGCGAGTCTTTAGATGAAGGAGTGGCCGCGCTCCGCCGGGGTCTTTCAGGCAAATTGAAGTTATGTTTGAGGTGATTGGATGGGTTGTAACGGGCAAGGAGGCGGCGGCGCCGCGCTCGTGACGCGGGGGGGGGGGGGGGTTAAAAGGCGTCACGACTTAGCACTCCTGAGGTGTAGGTGTTCAGGGCTTTCAGTGATAGAATTATTTCCCTTACTAGATATGACTCAAGAGGTGGAAATATTTTTTTCCATCACACGGAGGAACGAAGACAAGGGGGAAAGGATGAATAGACAGGGAACGTAGACGGGCATATGAATATCTAAATAGATAGATAGATAGACAGATAGAGAGAGAGAGAAAGAGAGAGAGAGAGAGAGAGAGAGGAGGGGAAGTGATGGGTGTATGAAAGGCAACAATTCCTTCCTAATGTTCAATGCAGTCCCGATGTGTCTGTCAAGCGACAGTTAACCATCAGTCGAAGAGTTTTTGAAGATTACTACTGTTCTCTATGATTTCGAAAACAAATTTTAGGAATTCTGTGTAAACCTGAATATTTCGACTGGCGCTAATTCCACAGGAGTTCTCCATTTCCCTGCTACTGATTGCAGCGATGCCTTGAAGATGTAATTAAAAAGATTAATTAAATCATAATTAGAAAACTAGGCTTGCTTATTACCCTCAGCATCTCGCTTGACATACAAAACCACAAAGCTACCACACCCTCGCGTTGCTATAAAAAGTAGACCCATTACAAAGTCTTGTTACTTTGTGCTCCAGAATTCTACTTTCCTCTGTCACCTGGCATCGTCCTTGAAAGAAAACGAACACGAGATAGAATATGAACGAAGAAAATGGAAATGTCTTGGAAAGAGAAAATAAGACGACTAGCCCAACAGATAGATACAGGTCTATCTTAAGCCTAACTATAAAGCTGACGAGGATAGAGGGGCGCACAACTTTCTAAGAAGAGCTTGACCATTAACGGGACGATTACCTGGAAACGACTAGGGTGGAATAGACATATGAACGACTTACCAAGCTGGTCGAGAGCCTGCGGGAGGACGACCCTGAAGGCCAGCTGGGCCAGGTGCAGCTGCTGGGACTCGTGGTCGTGGTCGTCGTGAGACACAAGGAAGGCCAGCTGGCAGGGAGGGGGAGAGGGAGAGAGAGAGAGAGAGAGACATGAGCGTATTGAGCCATACTGACTTAAGGATGGAATATGACGACAAGGCTATCACGTCATGGTTGTGCATAACTCTCACATAACAAATGCATGACGATTGAGGACAGAGCGTGAAAAAGAATAATGCAAACAATGAAAAACATTTCTATTCACGAAGAAAAGATGAGAATGCATGAGACATTGAAGGAAACTGTACTTAGGCATCAGAAACATATGGGTATTTACGATTACCTCTAGGAAGATGTAACTACTCTGGCACATGATGCAATCGGTATTTCTCTCATTAGGAAAACACAAAAATGATCCTGAATTGTATTTCCCGACATAGATTAATATTAATCTTATGACGAGCAAAACAAAACCAACATCCTTTTCACTATTTTCACCTATTTGTAGTCACCTATTTCTTTGGTACGGGGAGGGAGTTCTACACTTGTGGGGGCTCATCACCTGGACTTTCTCTCCTGTCATAGGACACTTTAATCCTCTGTATTGCTGTCTGCATTCACAGATTCGTAATTCAGTTTATTCCAGTAGGTGATAAAGGGATAAAGCTGCAAATACTGTGGCCTGTATGTGCACAGATGCACTGCTCTGAGATATAATGTTTATTACACCCATAAATGTCGATGCTGTGATATAGTTGGGATCCAGCCATTTCCAACAATTTAGCTGTAAATATTTCATTAGCTCTCTATTGTGGCACAGACAATGGGGGACTGGATTTAATGTTACATAATAATTTTGAAAAAGGCGAGGATCGTTTTGTTTGATTTTGTACCATGTGTCATCAATATTGCGTATAATCGAGCAAGTAATCATTGATTTCATTACGTGTTAAATGACTGTAGGAATGACTCCTATTATCATTTAACACGTAATCAAATCAGTAATTACCAGCTTGAGGATAAACAACATAGATCACTTATGATACAAAACCAGACATGACGAACCTTACCTTGCATTGCCTTGGTGGCACGAAACGGAAGGGGCGCAAAACCTCAGGCATAAAACTCCTTCCCACATCAGTAATCCTCTTAAGAGACCTAATATTGGATCATGGTGGATAAAGAGCATAAAGTGCTCCTGTAATTAGATACTATCGTCACAAAATGGCTCATGACCTCCACTGGAGTTGCATGCACGAAGTAATGGGCCGTAATAGGCTTCCATACCACGCTAGGCGCACTCACCGGAGACTTGCTTGTGTTTGCCAACCGCACATCAACCTAACTGGTGTTTAAGAGTATTATCAAATGCCTTAGAGGACAGTAATGACAAGCGGTGAGGTTCTTCTCCCACGTGATCGCGGAGATGCTCTACCCTCAACTTAGTAGCGACAACAACTGGGATGACGCCGCCGAAGCGACGCCAGGCACTGGCAAACGCGAACCCATGGCTGCAACACTCTGCCCCGCTGGCTGAATCTCCAAGAAAAAGGAGTTTTCGTGTTTTTTTAAGTGGCTTTCAAGCCTGCATTAAGACTTCCTCCAATTTAAAACTCATATTTTGGGAATCAGATTCACCTCTATATTATTGGAACGAAAGGTAATAAATAGACGTCATATTGATGTGTATTTGCTAAACCTCCACCATCTGTTACGCTAATTGTGAGCAACGGCCCGCGGCTTAGGTTGGCGTGTGTGTGTGTAATAACTATTTGTGATTATTTTTGTATGTTACGGCTGAAATCTGAAGCAAGTTTTATTAAGACCTTGTCACACAGCGCAGAGAAAGAATGTTAGATAATGTCAAAGTTGCCATTATACTAGACTGTGCTAGGAGACTTCTAAAAGGCATTATTTATGATAAGTGTTCTAGAAGCATAATACAGTAGGAAAACTTAAAACTTTCCCGGACGAATGCAATAGACATACACGACATTTCATAATTACCTGATCATTAGAAATCTATCTATTGTGCACAACTGACCCAGATTAGAGACAACGGAGAGAAAGATTGTTACATTCGTCTGCAAGTTTCGGCCGTGGATATGAAACTCAATTTAGCCTCGTCCATTGATTGAGATGCATCGTGACAGATACAGGGCGAGGTCAGAGCTTGGATGGGTCGCACCCTTCAGGGCTTCTATTTCAGGAATTTCAAGATCTGAAAGTGTATCAAAACTCGACCCTCCACCACTCAGCCCTTCGACAGATCTGAATATTAATGACTTAATAACTGATGTAACGACAGGCTACCGGTACTCAGAGAGACGTAACTTAAGTGAGTGTGGAGTAATACTAAGTACAGCTTAGTGGAACTTATTTGGGTAAGTGGAACTGGGTCAAGTTTAGTATAACTAAAGTAACAAAAGTGAAGTTGGGCCAAGAAAACTAAAAACTCATATAAATATTATTGTAAGGGATTCATTTATGAATGAATTGAATGCACTTATTATTCATTTTGGAAGAAAATCACGATCTGTTATACTACGGCAAGCTTTTTATTATCATCGTGTCATTTTCATGATTATGATTTGATCCAAAAATGCAGCCAAGTTTTGAGAAATCCTTTGTTTTGTACTTTCCAAAGTCTCAAACAAAACTCATGAAGCCCCACGATACGACCCTTGACCTAGCCCTAAAGGAAAAAGTCAAAAGTCACCTTATCATATCCAGCTGGCAGGGTTCTGTTTTCTGGTCGTTTACCACTATATTTATGGTGGGGGTTTCTGGCATCATGACCAACCTGCCAGCAGTCGTTAGCCATTTGGATCCATGAAGTATATTTTTCTATTGATGATGGCGATGGGTTGGTGACATCCTGGGGTACAGAAGGACAAGCCGAGGACCAGTTCAAACTTCCATGGAGGGAGTCCAGCATAACACAGCGTTCCACCTCCTTCTGGCGACCAGGAGAGTACCACCCTACTCGTATCATCTCCTGACCTTATATAATTATGCCCTCAGCCCTCCCTTCTGGCCCAAGACTCCTCCCTTCTCGTATCCCCATGTCCAACTGCCCTAGTCTCCAAGCCCAAACCAGGGCCGTGGCCAGCCCGAGTGCCTTACCTTGTACTTGTTTATGGAGAGAGGGGGTGGGATGAGGACAGTAGCGGAAAGCCAGTGCCGCCCTTTGTGGCCGCTTTGCCTCCACACCGCCCAAGGCCGCACGGCCACACTGGGATCATCCGCGTCCACCATCTCCAGGCTGAGGGCGGGGAGTAAGGCATTGTTAGGCATTCTATGGAAAATGACGGGACGCTGGTTCGAGTTCCCGGTACCCTTTGGTGGTAAGCAAAACTCTCCCGACAAAGGAAATGAGGCTATAAGGACAACTGCCTGTGATACAGTGGGACAAGGTGAGCGAAGGGGACAGGAAACACAGACAGTGGCAGAAGGGAGAGGGAGACGGTGTTATCAAGGCCGGGAATGTGCGTATGAGAGATGGAGGAAAGAGAGAGAGAGAGAGAGAGAGAGAGAGAGAGAGAGAGAGAGAGAGAGAGAGAGTGCTGTGAGTGTTCACCGACCACAGCAGGATAACAGAGTTACGAAGAACGAGCAGTGTGAGTGAGTTACGTGTCTTGAAGTGTTACGTTAGGGAAGGAGTCGTCAGTCTGTTTGTGGATTGATGATAGTCAGCTGCCCACGTGAGGGTGAGGCCAGCCTCGGACGGCACCGAGATATTTGTGTTCGTCCATCTTCCTCATTCCCTCGCATTCGTAGGTTATTATGCCTGCTTTTTCTCTTTAACTACATTCATTACAATAAAATCCTTCACAAGGATGGTTTTTCGTGCTAAAATGTTTAACGCTGAGCGTCAATAAAGGGCATCGTGGTCAGTAAACTGATTTTACACGACAGAAAATCCTTGGTGTCATTATTCATTGTTATATAATACCAATAAAATTCTCTCAACCGATGTTGAAAAAGCAGTTAAAAAGTTTTAGATAAATTACAAATAAAGTATTTCAAAAGCGTAATGAACAGGGAAGGGCAAAAGGAAGCAGGCATACTTGAGAGGAGCTGACCGAATGGAGACCACGCGTTGAGCGAGGTAGTTAAACGCGGCAAGTGATGTCCGCAGACTTTAACTCGGCGTGATACTTATTACAAGGCGTACTGCCGTCCCAACAGCGTATCCTGCTGGTCGTCGTCGACTATAAGAGGCGTTTTGCGTATAGAGAGTGACCCTCAATAAGAACTGTATGGAACGAATGAGAAAGGAAACATATAAATGGTTATAAATGGTTTTCCAGAACCATTAGCCGCGTCGAGGACTTCCAGGACACAAATAAGTGATGGTATCGGGTCCATTAGCAGCAGTGTGGTTATGTGATCTGGTGGTATCGTATTTTGCGGTGTACTGTGCTATAAGGTACATTAGTGACGAACAGTGTAATAATTCAGTGTCGCGAGGGACGGCAGTGACGTTTGGTATAATATAAAAGTAATGCATTGTAGACCGTAGTACTACAGTATGCAGCGTACTGTAATGCTGTGCTGTGTAGTGTACTTTGGTATTGTGTAGAATATTATTATAATAATCTTGGGCAGTGAAGATTGATGCAGTGTAATAGATTGTACTTTAGTTCCGAGCTGAGAAGTGTAGTCTATGATAATGCTGTGCAGTCATGTGTCGTACATTGTAATGTACCACGGTGAGTGTAGCGAGATATATGGTAGTGTACTGTACTAAAGTGCTGTGTAATGAGGTATAAGATAGCATAGAGAAACACAGTAATGTACAGCGAAGGACAACGTAGCGTGATCAAATGTTGAACGACATCGCCCAGGCAAGTGTGGCAGCGTAATAACCTCTAGACTGGTACACTCTCTACCCAGCTTGGAAAACTCAATGAGCCGCGTCTCGAAAGACCTCTAATGTATGCATGGTCTTGAAAGTGACAGGCGAGGGATGCGGCCTGATAAAGTACTTTTACCGCAGATTTTTCCTTTCACGCAGATTAGCCAAGGCCGTAATCCCAACACGGGCACGCTAGACCTCTTAACACGGGCCCGATAGACACCTCCACACGGGCCCGATAGACACCTCCACACGGGCCCGCGAGACCTCCACACGGGCCCTCTAGACCTCCACACGGGCCAGCGAGACCTCCACACATCATTCACAGAATCCTGCTTGTAACTGTGCGTGAGGAAAGGCCCATAATTCACAGACTTTTCCTATGAAGACAGAGGTGGAGGCCATTTATTAGTGTTGAAGAAAGAGTTGAAGGACATTCACTATTTTCACCGTAACTTCTTATAGCGTCACACATGCAGTTTCGGAGTTACGTAAGTTACGCAAGATTAAGCCTCTGTGATGTCGCGAAAAATAGATTAATTTCAATTAAGGTTTCCTCCGTGAATTTAGGTTTATTGAGTTCGCTAGTGAAGATGGGTTTGGCTGCGTTTCCCTCCGTAGTGAACATGAATGTGAGTAATAGTGTGGAGGGAAATACAATGCCTCCGCCTGCGAATACTGGCGCATTGGGCTATTCAACTAAGCTACTAATCTCTTACAGCACGACTCTACGACACCTGAGCACTAAGATACGATTCTGAGTACGACTGTACGACGCTTGAGCAAGACGGTACGATTCCTAGGTTTGGGTGGCCTGACCTGACCTGACCCATCCCTTAAGGGTCAGGTCAAAGGTCAGGCCATCATACTCATGGGTCGTAACGTAAGTCGTAAGTATATATCTAAGGTCGTACCGTCGCGTTGAAGGTGGTCAGTATTAAGGCCAAGATTAGAACCAATCTTTACGAGTCTTGCTCAGAATCAATGTAAGCCATAAGAAAACGGGTTGCAATCGGTTTTCAGAATTGTGAAACTGGTAGAAAACGTACATCTAAGTCTGGTCACCACCTAAGCCTCTCACCTGAGGGTGGCGTTGGAGGCGCCGAGCCAAGCGTCGAGGCGGTACTTGAAGGTCAGGACGCCGACGCCTCCGGGCGGGTGGTACAGCGTGGGCGTCACCAGGCGACTTGGGGCGCGGCCCCTCCGCTCCATTCCCCCCGACACTGGAGACGGCTTCACGGACAAGTAGCGATGCACTGACGGGGGGAGAGGAGGAGGAGGAGGCGGGAAGAGACGAATTATGATTAGGTAGAGGAGGAGAGGAGGTCCTGAATGGCTAGAGGGGGTGAGGAAGACTATGAGTAAACGCACAGTGAGTTAGGAATGAGCCAGTGGTGCTTTTTGTGGTATCGTCTGTGTAAAGATGTCTGTGGTTCTGTCCTTGGCATTGTCTAACATACCGTCTCTATATCCCGTCTTGTGACAACGTCTTTGATCCTGTCTACAAGAATAGCCCCGTCCCAACCACTGTAAACATCATCACTCGTCGCTAAAGTGCCACCCTGTTGTTTACGTTAACGACTGTTTGTTGAATCCCCATCACCCACTCTTGTTATGGCTCCCGTTTCTATACTGTGTGCGTGTGTGTGTGTGTGTGTGTGTATAGCTCAAGTGTCTACGCTGTATAGTTTGTCTGTATGATTTCAGCCTTTCGTTGCTATTGAGTCATTAAGCCGTCCGTTATGTTATCGTTACTGTCTCAGCAACACCCTAGAACTTACCACTGTAGTTGTCGTCCAAGCAGTGTCTCTCATCGTCTTCGTCGGGACAGTCGACACGTCGGTCGCAGACGGAGAGCTCCGGCAGACAGTGGCCGGAGGAGCAGCGGTAGTGACCCTGGGCGCACTCCTCCAACCCGCTCACGCCCACGCCCACGCCCACGCACTCCCTCTCATCCTCA
Source organism: Panulirus argus (assembly GCA_038088735.1). Taxonomy (NCBI): domain Eukaryota; kingdom Metazoa; phylum Arthropoda; class Malacostraca; order Decapoda; family Palinuridae; genus Panulirus; species Panulirus argus. Next base: position 15,872 of record JAYMFT010395054.1, read on the forward strand.
CCGCCCTCACAGTCCCACACACCGTCGCAGATCTGCCAGCTGACCAGGAAACGTTGGTGAAACGATTGTTGTAGGCTTTGTGGCTGTCATAAGCACTGTCATTCTAGGTATTTATTGCACATAGATAAGGTAGAGATTCGGCTAGTTATCAAAATGATCCCTAGACTCTGAAGCAAATTCCTGTTATGGTACTTTTCCACCCAGTGGTATGCCCTCCCCTGGGTCGAGCGGGGTCCTAATGCAATACCCAGGTCATACACACTAAGAGGGACGGTTCGTACCATCCGGCCACATACACCAGGTGGACTGGGATGACTTACCTGGCGACGCACACGTCACACACCAGGAAGGCTGGGGGGCAGGCCTCACAGTACTGGTCGTCGGTGCAGGAGGGGAGGGAAGGAGACCCGTCACACACCTGCTCCTGGGGGACACACACCCCAGAGGTTGGACAGATGAACTCCCCAGGATCGCAGTAGGCGCACCCTACCTGTCCATACCAATAGAAGCGGTCGTAAGTAATCGTATAAGTCCTGAGGGGTAAGTATTAGTGAGTGGTAACATGTAAGTATTGAAAAGAAGTACATTAGTGGTAAGTACTGGCATATAAGTGGTAAGCAAGGAAGACCATTCTGACAAATTCTATAACTGTTTTGCCTGTATCGTTTAGGATAATTCAGTGTAACTGATAAACGCTTGCTGATGGTTGAAAAGGACTTGAAGCTGTAATAGTGCCGTTGCAGGTAGCCAACCATCTGACCCTTGGGATCAAAGGTGCAACCCTTGGGTATAATGGCCAGGTCCTTGAACTGACCCTTAATGGTCAAGGGCAGCATCGTTATGCTTAAGAGATAAATCTAGCTAGCTAGAGTCCTGTGGCTAGTTGTGTCAGAGTGGGTCAGTGGGTCATTCGAGGGCCCCACGTCTCGCTCCTTAAAACCTTCTCAATTACTGTTCTCTCTCTCTCTCTCTCTCTCACAAGCTTTACCAACTCGGCCATGACGAGGGAATCCATTCCGGGAGATCTAATAGAACCCAAAGACTAAGTACATAAAAGCTTCGCCTACTTTGTGAAGTGGGCCGCTGACCCGTGAGGAAAAGCATCCTTTCGGGTAGCATCTAGATTCCAAGCAGGGGCTCTCAGGATCCGTAATGGTGACTCTTTGACCGTAAACGCACCTTTTCTGACCAGAAATGACAATTCTTAACGTGAAAGAATAAAAAGATGATATTTCGTCTACTCAGACCATGTTATGACGAAGCGGACGGCACACAATCCGTCTGCGGTGCAGGTTAGGTTAGGATTAGGTATGTATTCCCTCCCTGGCCCGTACTAACTATCCCCACAAGGTAATGAATGGTCTGTACTCATCATCGGGCACATGAACAAGACCCTCCTGACCCACACTGACCACATGAACCATAAGCAAGACCTCCTTAGCCCAGCTGGGCCACCTAGACCATAAAGGATACTACTAACCTCGTCCAGTCCGTCCAGGGGGCAGTCCTTCCGTCCGTCGCAGCGCCAGGCAGCGGGGATCCTCAGGCCCCCCGAGCACGTCATGGTGTTCGAGGCTCCTACGTCCTCTGGCGGAGAGAAACACACGACACGACATGAGGCACACGTTACTCTAGTGAGTCTCTCTGTCTCTCTTTCTCTCTCACTCGTGCTCCCTCCTTCAGGTACATCCGTAAGCCATATTCATAGACAAAAATTGGGCAGAAATAAAATGAGAATATGTTTCCCAATTATATTTTCATAGATAGTCGCGCGTCTACTACATCTAAAATAGAGCACTTGGCAGCTATGCAGGGAACTGATGACCTATTCACCTTCTCACCTTTACTCTGGACTCCATGATTACATATCTCCAGCCAGCGGTTGTTTAATATCCTCACCATGAGTGTGGGTGTGGCCATACTCACCATGGGTGAGGTGCAACAGTACTCAACATGAGAAGGGGTGTAACAGTATTCACCATGGGTGCGGTAATTAGGGAGGGAGTGTTAAGTACTCACCATGAACAGGGCCTTTGGGTTACTCACCGTGGCCGGGGTTGGGCCTGGCAACGCCCAGGCAGGCGGCCTCGTCCTCCGCCTGGGCACAGTGGGCGACCCCGTCGCAGAGCAGGTCCCGTGGGAGACACGGGTGGGGAGGCTCCGTGCATCCTGCCGGGGGACACGCTCGACCTGGCAAAGGCGTCACAGACGGAATACAGTCACGAGAGGGGACACAGCAGGTCACAGGACGTGGTTAGATACAGTCAAAGGACAGGAAAGGGCGACTGTGGCACAGAAAGGGTCACGTGGTGTTGAGAAAGTCAACAGAGATTAGAAAATGTCACGCGGGAGAGGGGGGTGTGGGTGTCAAGGGAGGGGGGCCAGGTGAAGCCAGGAAAGGTAACAGGAAGTCAGAGAAGGTCACAGGGGATCAATAAAGTTCACAGGAGGATCACAAAGGGGTCATGTTGAGGGTAGAGTGGGTCACAGGAGGGCAAAATGGAGATATGTTTTGAAGGAGAGTATTTGTGTATATGTGTGTTTGTGTATGTGTGTGTTAGAGTGTGTGGGTAATTACCTTTCATATGTAATTACTTGCTTTTGTGTACTGAGAGAGGGCATATGTTTCTCAGGTGTGTACTTCCATGGGACACATTCGTGGGGCCCCCAGCTCTCTGCACTCACAGGACCCCTACCTGGTTATGCTTGTATTCCTGTGTACGTGTTGTTTGTGGACATTACACATCGACGAGGGTGTTCACCAGGAACGCTTGCAAACATGAGATGATGAGAACTCACCTGAGGGGCAGCGGAAAGCTCCGTGAGCACACACTCCCGCGCCCAGGTGGAGGCCAAAGGTCATTGACCCATCACAGGCTTTGTCCCCCTCGCCACCATCACACTCTGCCGGTGGAGAGGTTAGGTCATTGTCAAGCAAGGTCAAAGGGTCGTTACTCACAATCGTCAGGTCAAGCGTTTCATAAAAAAGAAGGAAAAGAATTCTCAGGCTGAAACTAAGATACAGGATTAATGGATTTGTAATAATAATGATAATAATGGTAATAATAATAATGATAATAATAATAATCATAATAATAATAATAAGGAAGAAGGAGAACGAACTAACGAACAGAAGAGAAATGCCACAGTGAAGGAAGACATGATATAAAGACAAAACAAACAGCAAAATGAAAAGTGCTGGAGGGTTGTCTGCCTCAGTACACTTAAGTGTGCTTAAGTACGTCTCGGTGTTATAGACCAATCAGATTAGACAGGACCAGCCACATGGACAATAGCCAGAGATAAGTACAGGAAACAGACAGACAGACGTCTAGAAGTAGACACAGACATTCTGGCGTGTGCCTCAGTGTTTGGGGCAGCACTTTATCGTTCCCCCCCCCTCCCCCTCTCGCACGATGCTGGGAATCGTACTCTGCCATCCAAACTTATCGTGATGAGCCGCATTTGCATAATTAGTCAAGGAAATTAGGCAAGTCTGATCAATCAGGCTAATGAACTTTGATCTTAAGTCTGTCTCTGTGTATATATTAGTTAACTATGATATTGCTTTTCACTGTTTAGTAAATGAAAAGCAAATCTGATATTGTGTTACGTAATGTGTCCTGTTAATCACTTCTTAATTATTATTTCTTATAGATTTGGTGTCCGTATCTGTGAAGCGGGAGATATATAGATAGATTGACAGATAGATAGACAGATAGATAGATAGATAGATGGATAGACTGATAGATACAGATAGATAGATAGATAGATAGATAGATGGATAGACAGATAGATACAGATAGATAGATAGATAGATAGACAGACAGATAGACAGACAGAGAGAGAGTGGGGGAGCGGGACCCGCTCACCCACCCCTACAATAAAACTGAGCAGTAAAGATTAATTCTCTTACCGTAATCAGGGTCGTCTGTTCCAGCAGCAGGGAAGGTGCAAATAAAGCCCTTGTTAAGGCTCTGGCCGCCTACACCGATCATCGTAATTGACGAAGATATTCAGAGAGAGTCGACGAAAGGATGACGGAGGGGGAGAGAGAGAGAGAGAGAGAGAGAGAGAGAGAGAGAGAGAGAGAGAGAAGGTGTCGAGGTTGGAGAAGATTAATTTCTAATCAAATTTAGAGAGGGCGCTGTTCTCACGACCGCCAAAAATGGGAGTCGTAACATCCCTCCCCCTCCCCCCCCACAGGACGACTCATTAGCTCCTTTCCTGATGAATAATGAGGCGAACTTCCACGACTTTGGAAGAGTTCCTCGTTAGGCTAATTTCCTCGCCATACACACGCGTCGAGATAGATGCTGACACCTGGAAGCATCTCTCTCTCTCTCTCTGTCTCTCTCTCTCTCTCTAACACTGTCATTCCTCACGAGACCAATCTCTCTCACATGACAGATCATCCTCTTCCCTTCCCTTGGCTTACAAAAGCCCAAGACTCACCGACCTCACACAACACCCTCGGGAGTATTATTATCTCACAACTCCGTAGGGAAAATTGTATCTTCAAACATACTGACCTCTCCCACTCGCTCATGTATGCACTCAGTCCCTGAAGAGACGGGGCAACATGAGTACGAAACTCTCTCCTCATAAAACCCTCACACACACACACACACACACACACACACCAAACGGGTTGTGTTTTCACACCAGGACGCGGAGAGAAACGAGTCACCAGTTCCCTCTGGTTAAATTACGCCATTTGTTTAGCTCTCCGCTTCTGCCAGTGACGTCATTATTTGCTGCCAGCTGCGCGCGCACGTGAGCAGCGGAAGTCATACTCTTCACCATCACGACCGACGGAGGGAAGTCGGATATTTCATATTCTTCCCTACAATCCAAGACGGCAGCAACGGAATATGGCGCGGAGACTAATCGCCTCAGGAAGCCGATCTTGCCTTTATGTTTTGTCTCGTCTGGATGACCAGCGAGCTTTCCTGCAGCTTTCAACCCATCTGCCTGGAAGTCTCACGTCAGATGGGTACGTCTCTGGAGGCTACAGAGGGAAGACGGAGAGTCTGGAGGGCTACACAAAAGGAAAAATCTGGAACCTACTGAAGAAGGCGAGGATTCTCGAGGCCACGGAAGGGACAGAAGAAGAATCCTGGAAGCTATAGCGTCGGCCTCAAACCATTATTCACCTCCCACCCAAACGCTGCAGGACCCACCCACCAGACGGCCGCTACAATACAGTGGAACCGGCGAATATATCACTTCAGGTCTTGACACCTATTTCATTATCAGCGGAGGCTAATATTCCCCCCTCCCAAGGAAGGGGAAGTGTCGCAAGATACCACATTTATCTCGAAGCCAACGTGTCAGGCGGCAGGAAGGAGGTCGCCCTAAGGGGTCGCCCCACCTCCCGCAGTCGCCACAGTTTCCCTCGACCTCCGCCAGGTGAAGACACTTTATGAAACAACGAATTATTGAACCACTTGACCATGAAGGTGCGACCCTTGAGTACGCAGAGTATGATGATTAAACAACGTCCGTACAAGCCTTGGGTTGATGGCCTGGCCTTTGTTCCTGACTTAAAGGGTCGTACCGGCGTGCTAGAGGGTCGTACCAGCGTGCTAGAGGGTCGTACCGGCGTACTGAAGTGTAGTAACGTTACCCTCAAGTGGTTAAGAATTATTTTTCTCTACTTACGTTCGTAAAAGATTATATCTTAAGAGAAATTAAACATTTACCTTCTCTACAATAAAGTATAGGGAGTTTTTAGAGGCCAGTTGAGCTATGCCAATATTCACGAGGGATCGTCCTGCTAAGGAGTGTGAGTTCCCCATGGCAAAAAGGGGTCAGCTCGTCTCCAGCAGGATTCTGCGTGACAAGATAACAAATAAGCAACTAAACCAATCAAAGTCGCCATCTTTCGAGCTTTAAACAGGAATCTATGACGCGCTTTGTCCTCCTAAGGCGAGAGGCGTGGCTAGGAAGGGGTGGATGTTTCCGAATTCTAGATGAAGGGGCGTATTTCAACGCAGGAGGATTGGGAAGGGGTGTGTTTGACTGCTTGAGAGTGGGAGAAGACCTGTCTTGATTGCTGGGGAGAGAAAGGGGCCGCGTTTGGACGTTGAGTGGGGAGAAGGGGAGTAAAATGGGGGTGTTTAAACGCTTCGGAATGGGGGGGTTGTGGTCTTAGAAGCAATGGGAGGGGAGAGGGAACGTTCAAGTTCTGTAGGGATGTTTTAGGTAATGTACATCTTCAAATTTAAGGAAAAAAGGGGGGGGGGAGCTAAGTGGCACATTTCCCAGAGAATGTGGGTGAGGGTGAGTAGGGAGCGTGTTGGCGTCCTGTGAAAGGACCTAAGGTTGTGAGAGGCGGGGAGAGCGGGAGAGAGAGAGAGAGAGAGAGAGGAAAGGGTCAGCTGCTCTGGTCTTGACACAGGTGTCGTGACAAATTTGGGACGTAATTGATCCGACCTAACGGCACCTGGTGTGACAGAGGGCCGAGGGAAGAGGATATATCGTTCGTAGGGAAGGGATGTGGAGGGGAAGCTGGAGAAGGGATAGAGGAAGCTTCGGAATGGATGAAGGAAAGGCGAGGGAGAGTGGGTGTGGGTGAGAGGCAAGTGCAAGTCAAAGTGCAAAAATCTGGTCCACAAATCTTCTCCCCCTTCACCTTCCTCATCACCAACAAGTGGTTCAATAACCCTACTGACACGATCAGTCACAACCCTACCCTACACCTTGCCACTTAAGCTTAGGAAGCTTAATCTTCTGTAATTCTCACAATCAATATCACTTGCACATTCTTTATACACAGTGGAATGATCACTGCCTCCTCCAGTCATCAAGAACCTGATCATCTTTCTAAACTTCCATTATACTTACTTTTCTCTTCACTAGTTTTCTCAAACCTTTAGTCCACCATGTCGTACCTCTCTCTACACAACCTGTGCACGCTGTGCCACACACTTCAATGTCAGCCTTGATAATCCATTCTTTATCTTACTCCACATTACCTTAATCTTACCTTTATTTGTTTCGGATACTCTCAACTTTTCAGTCTTCTCTTCGATGTTTAATTTCTCATTACCAATTCATAACTGTTCTACTTCTTTCGTTTATTATAACAAACACAGTAGTGGGACACCAGGAACTATGAAAGTACAGAAGGACCTACTTTAGATATACGATCTAGAGCGAGGTCGGCCCGACACCTCCCCAGTGTGTGTATGTCTGTGTGTGTGCGTGACAAGTCCTCCTGCAGGGTCTAAGTGCCAACTCTGGCCTCTTCTCTCCCTCTCACCTCCAGGATAATGATGGTTTCGGTACGCGGCAGAGACGCAGTAATCAAGGCAATAGCGGCTCAGACGGGGATGTCCCGGAGGTAATTGGTCATCTGACGCACTGAGACGGACGCTGAAGGTACGACTCCTCAGGGAGGAGAGGAGGACATAAGGGACGGAGGGAGGGAGAGAGGGTGAGAAGTTGGGACGCATTTTTTGGAGAGGGATCTAGGGAGGGAGAGGAGGAAGGAAATGAAGGGTGTGGGAATGAGAAACGCAGGAAGAGAGTGAGGGAGGGAAAAGAGGAGGAGGAAGAAGAGAAGGTTAAAATACATTACAAAAATAAAGAGGGATACAAAGAACAGCGAAAACGTACGAAGTAAAATCGACAGATTGTGAGAGAAAAGACTGGGAAGAGAATTACACTAATACAAAAACTGAAAAATAGATAATCAGTAAATCAATATAATTGTCCAAAGTACTACTGTACCTTGCGCTGTAACTACTTAAGAATCGTCTTGTCATAGCCTGACACGGGGCCCTTTCTTTACATGACCCCTGTCATTTTTCTCTAAAGGAGTGGGAGAGGAGACGGGGCTCATCTGAACCTGCAGGTCCTAGTGCTAATCGCAGGTCCAAATACTAAACGTAAATCCAGCCACTTACCGCAGTTGTCCTCGTCACTGTGGTCGGGGCAGTCAGGGATCCCGTCGCAGACCCAGGCATCCTGAAGGGGAGAGCCGTCCCTGCAGGTGCGCTCGGGCGAGCCCTCGGGCGCATCAATACGATGGTCCGGTTCTTCCGGCGCCTCTGTGCTGAGGTTGATGCTGGCGTTGGTGCTGCTGGCGTTGGAGTCTTTTTCTGCAGGGGAGAAATGCAGTCCTGAGACACTAGTCATTGAGGTGTGGCCCTAGGGTAATGGTCTTGGATATGTGGCCCTAAAACTGCTGGTCTTAGCGGTAGAGTCCTGAGATAATCGTGTTAAAAGGTCGAACCTTGAAATATTCACCTTAAAAGTCGAACCCTGAGGACTGTTCTTGGAGGTAAGGCCCTGGAACATTGGCCCGAGAGGTTAAACTTTGACATACTTGTCTCTCTCGCATACTAATGTGAATGGGTTCTTGGAGGTGCAATCCTACAGGGATTTACCCAAAGGAATAGACTTGAAAAATCTGGCTCTAAGCTGACTGATCCTCAAGCTCCAATCCATTAGCGGATCATCCACAACTTCGCTGAAGTCATATAAGTGTAGCGCCTAAACATACAGATCAGAACCTAAGAGAAATATCTTCGTTAAACACACAGGTTCGATTTACGACTGAGCCTCCAACATGAGAGCAGACGAGGTCTTATCTGTCAAGGTAAAATATAAAGAAAATAATTTCTTCCACTGGATTGTAAAATCACATGATGGTGTGGAACATGAAGGGTGGGTGAGGCAGGATGGAGCAGGATAGGGCAAGAAAAGATAGGGGCGGGATAGAACAGGATAGGAGGGAGGGATGAGGCGGTGGGACAGAACACCAACAAACCTGTCGGGGGAGCATCCACGTACACCCAGTCTCGGTGACCAAACTTGGGCTGCGTCATACCACACAGGGACCCCAGAGGGACACATTCCCACTGTGGGGGCGCATCCAGACTGGATGAGGGACTTCCCAGGCTAAGGAATGAAGAATTCAAGCTTGATATTGGAGTTGCCATGCTTGGGGCTGGGGTGTAGAGATCGGAGAAGGACGTGTTCGTGGAGAGGGTCTCATTACAACCTCCATCTATCACCTCGACATCGTCAACCCAGACTTCCGTCGAGGCCTCCGCCGTCTCTGCCGTCAGCACCACCTGAGGAAACACGTCAGAGTGGCTAAAGGAGAGATGGAGAAAATGACAAAAAGCTGATTAACGAGAAACTGGCTAAATGCTCGGGACATTTGAGGAAAGACCTTTCTCTGAACTTGACAAATTCATCTTTCACCCGAACACCCTAGACTGCTATCATACAAAAGCAAGACCTGGTCCCACTATCGACATAGAGAGATGATCCGAAAAAAAAGAGGGATACAAAAGAAAAGATTGTACATAAAAAATGACACGCAAAAATATTGAAGGATTCAGTTACACCAGTGTTCAAGAAGATCACTTCATCAGGGATCCAAGGGCTTGACTAACGACCATAGGGGAGCAGTGATCCTTGATGAAGTTTCAACACGATTTACAAAAGAAAAATAATAGATGCGCGTCATTGTAAGCCATCGGCTGTAAGTGCAGGCAAGATAGATAAGGCATAGTTCGGTGTTTCCCTCTTCAGCGAGGGAGCATCAGGAACAGACGACTGAGCCTTAGAGGAAAATCGCCACTTCGCTTCTTCCTCAAGTCTTTCTTTAGGAAAGAAATATTGCGCGTGAAGATCTGCAGTCCTTCCCTCGCTCCCTCCCTTCTGTAGAACGCAGGGGGACCCTAGGCTCGCGGAGGCAGCAGTGGGAGGCGTTGAGGAATGTGGGAGGGATCCAAGCCTGGCATGTGGTTAGTCAGTGCGTGAGAGATTCGTTTACCTGATAGGGGTGTTGCGTGGGCGGGAGGGTAACGCACTCAGTGAGCCAGTGGTGGCCCTTGCCCCGGCACTGCTCCCAGATGGTGGTGATGGCGGGCTTGGCGCCCGTGCTCCTCGGCACGGACTCCTGCTGCCCCACCGACAGGCACCGACTCGTCCCCATCACTCGGTACCTGCAGGACACAGCACAAACTCTCATTTCCGGGGTTAACAGAGGTCGAATTATGTTAAGGAGAAAAACAAGATTCTATGATCAAAGAAAAGAATGTTAACATCGTTTAAACGAAAGAGAAAGACCAGCAGAATCTTAACACGAAAGTTTTAAAAGATGATTTATGAAGACCCCATTATGTACATCACTTTCATGTCTAAAAGACAATAATATCCCTTGGCAGACGACGCAGTGTGACGCCAGGCGACTTAGTGTGACGCCAGGCGAGCCAGTGACGTTAGAGATCCTCATCTGACGCCAGGGATCCTCATCCAATCCCAGGGGACCCGAACCTCGTCTGAAACCTCACTTGACGCCTGGGAATTTTCGTCTGAAACCTCACCTGCAGCTAAGGAACACAGCTTTACCAAGGAAACCTCACCTGACCCCCAGGGAACCTCATTTGACCACAGGGATTCTTGGCTGACCCCAAGGAACCTCATTTGCTCCCAGGGAACCTCGTCTATCCCAAGGTATTCATCTGAACCCAGGAAACCTCACACGATCCTAGAAACTTCACCTAGCTCAAAGAAACTTCTTTCTCGACCCCATTGAACCTCTCTTAACCCCATGGAACCTCTTCTAAACCAAGGGGAACCTCGCATGGCCCTTCCATCCTCACACCTGAGGACGGAACATCGGCTTCGCTGGGGACATCAAGGAGCTGATTCTCATGAGCCAGACGAGTTAAGATATTTCGTAATTAAGGAAAGAGAGAAAGAAACACAATCCTGACTCACCAACGTATATCGCTGACCCTGGCATTCTTCGTCTACAATGAAGGTGAAACTCCATCGAGGATTTTTCCCCGTAACCCTATATATTTTTTTCCTCAAAAGACTAATTGAAATGGAACGCCGACAAAAGCGGGCATCAGAGGTCCAATTATGTGTAGATGAGAGGGGAGCGTCGGTCCTTCTCTAGGGAGGAGGGAGTGAGGAGGGTTATTGTGGAAGATGCTGGTGGCTAGTGTTGGCTGGGGAGTGAAGAGCGCACTAGCCATGGCTCATATGTGGCTCGTGGATCATATGTAGCAAGTAGCATGTACGCTAATTATATTAGACTATTATATTAGACAATTATATAAAAAATACTTTATATCAAACAAAAATTAGACTGGGAATTACATATTTGAGGAGCTGAATGGTGATTTATAATCATCCCAGGACCCCTTCTCTATGAGAAGGTCCTGGTGTTACCCCAGGACCTCCTTTCCGGAGACTCCTGTAGTCCAAAGCTGCGCTACTTTCAGTAGCAGAGATATGATGGACTCCTTCGAGATGAGAAGTTCTGTGACGCAACTGTACTCCCAGTGATACAGCCTCGCCATTGGTGTAACCGGACTCCGCCTGCATGAGGTCACAATGCGAGTGGTAAGTCACTTTTGGCGAGGCTGTATCATCTCTCGTCAAAGATATTCCCACCCCAAAAGAGTCCCTAATTTCCCTGCTACTGGAAGTAACGCGGCTTTGGACTACAGGAGCCTCTGGCAATACGTCCTGGATAACACCCAGCTTGGATTTCGAAGTCCCTGACGGTAGATTTAAGAAACGGAATAACACTAGATGGTTCACCCGACCCTTTCTTGATAGACTCTTAAGAAGCCGTCCTGACCACTGATGTGACTGGAGTAGACCTGCTTTTAGCCTTTCCACTGTCGGGCTATCCAGTTATGGAGACATTCTCGTGTATCCATATTATATGCATCAAGTACTTGGACAACGCTGGGGCCGAACTGTTCATAACCAAAGCATAACCATAATCTTCTATAATGGGGAGTGAAAGTTTGACGCACACAGTGGGTACTCGGTCGCTCACCTCTGATTCTATTTCCAGTATCATCACCTGAAAATCCTATTATCAAACCATGTATTCAGAATTTCTGCATCGGGATTCTGTATTAGATTCTAAATGAAAGCCTCGTATAAAGATTAGTATCGTAGGGCCTGGCATAAAAACGTACTCTATAATATTCGTTTTGCAATTGCTGAACCCTAAAATAGATAAAATCGGCAAAAAAAAAAATTTTTTTTTATAAACATGTTATTCCGAACGTGACGTGCCAACACTCGACTTCAACTGTACCTGCCAGTACCCACGAAGGGAGGAGAGGAGGGTGGGTGTCTTCCTGTGGGAGTTGGGTACTTCCTCCCTCCTCCTCCTCCTCCTCCGAACTAACAGTACGGGACAGGTGACGTCAGTCTATCGTCGGTTGTATCACAGGAGTTAAGTTAACCGGCCTACTGTTACGGTAAAGAACAGAAGAGAAAGAGTCCCCTTTGTGGCTCACGTTATAGCAATATGCTGGGCTCATTATACTACACCACTGTTTTGAGGTTAAAAATACGAGTGTGTGAATATCAAAGCACCATGGGGACCCCCGTCAAGGTTCGAATCCTGAGGGCGGCAGTCGGCCCATAGCCAATCCAGGTGTTCATCCTCCTCTCGGAGGTGGATGATAAATCGGTACCTGGCGTAGGCTAGGGTGTGTGTGTGTGTGTGTAGTGAAAGACATCTTAAATACTACATCCACAGGCCTAGGAACTGATCCTGCATGATTGGTTGAGGCACTTGGAGCGGGACCTACCTGATGATAGAGGCCCTAGGGAAGTTCCTACCTGAAGGCGAGGCCCCTGGGGCTGGAGGTGTTGGTGATGGTCTCGCTGATAAGGCAGGTGGTGTCCGCCGGGCTGCCCTCGACCAGCACTGCGGCGTGGCTGCCTTCCTCGCCGTCGTCTGCGAGAGGTGGGAGCGCGTTTGTGAGTGCGTTGGACGCGTTATTCTGATATGTGTGAGTGTATTGCCCACACGTTGTGTCGGGTGCGTCGCTACCGTTGTGTTTCAGCGGGTAAGGGAATGTCTGTCAGAATGTTTCCTACGCTATGCTGAGGTGAGTAAGCTTATATGTAAGCATATTAGTGTGTACATTGTGTTGCGGAGTGTGAACAACAGTTTATCTGTCCTTTGCCTTCGCTGTGTTACAGTGGGTCAGAAGCGTGTGTGCGTCAGTGTGTTGCCTAAGTTCTACCTTACAACAAATAACATACTGGATAACGTCACGTCATCCTGCGGGGAAACATACGTTACCCCCCTATAGCTATCACACCCACAGCCAACAACCGCTGCCCTTGGAGTTAACACAAGCCACAACCTCTGACAGAAACAACAGTCTCCGTGACGGAAATCCTGTAGGACCTGGCTGGTCCAGGGGTCACATCCATATACCTAGCATGTGTATAGGATGGAGATTACCGAAGCTGGTGCATCCATGAATACGGAATGTCGACCAGATGAAGCCTTCACCTGTGTGATGTAATACCTGCCTCAGCTCTCGATGTGAATCAGTGAGCAGCGGAGACTATTCTATCCATCTTATTGTATATATATATATATATATATATATATATATCCAGGAAGCAAAAAATATAAAATAAGATGAAAATAAAAGTGGCAAACTGTCACAATACGGAGGGACTCTCAAAGCAGCAGGTATACGTCCCGTTCTCATACACCTTATGTTGTATACAGTTGCCTAAGATGACTGGGGTTAAGAAACGTTAAGGTTCTGGCTCCGGAGTTTAGTGAAAGTGGACAATTTTTCCCACCTCTCTCGTCGGCTTGTCCCCGGCCTGGCCGACACGTCCGTCCGGGTCATTCTCGTCACATTTCTCTATGTAATGAACGTCTTTGTCCTCCTTGTGTGGCTTTGGTATTATGGCATCAGAGAGAGAACGGATCTTGATTCGACGTCGAGTGTTGCATGTGTCATATTATCAGTAAGACAAAGGGGCAAAATGGTGAGCAAACGGTCATGACATCAAGTTATAAAGAGCATATATGAAGCGCACAGGTAGCGTAAGCGTAACTTGTTGTGGGAAGGGGAAGTTTGAGCGTACCATGGTGTGGGAGGAGGAACAGCGGGCGTACCTTAGATTAGGTGGAGATAACATGGACGTATCTTGGTGTGGGAGGAGGTGGCGTAGGTGTATGTTGGTGCAGGAGGAGGTAGAATGGACGTACCTTGGAGTGAGCGGGGGTAACGCGGGCGTACCTTGGTGTGGGCGGATGTACCAGACGGTGCCACCAGTGTAGGAGACGCGCCAGGAACAGAAGCCGTCGTCGAAGTTACATGAAGGTCCGATGGCGCAGGTGCCCGGCTGGAGGCTGACCCGTCGTACCTCCACGCCCCCGCTGGCTCCACCAGAGCCCACGCCCACAGCCCGGAGGATCAGCTAGTGAGGGAGAGGAGGGGGTGGGTGGTAAGGGAAGAGTGAGAGGGGTCGGTCACGCAGGGAAACACGTTATGCCAAGTAACGGGAGGGGGAGGAGGGAATGAGGCAATAACATAGATCCTATCCTCCACAAGTTGGTAAGTCGAGCCTCCCAGTATTCACAACACTGAGTCGAGGTTGAAACTTAGGATTCATATAAGTAATTCGACCTAAATGATCTCATACTGCTGCTCCTAACATACCTACTCGAAGTTATTACTGCACAGTTTAGTCTTCTTGCAAACGTGCATCTTAACTACAAAGGCCTCGAGACACTCTCGACACATCAGTGTTGGTTATCACTGGAGTAGGAGAGGAGAGGGCGTAAATGAGACGTTTAAGATGACTTACGTAACAGGCAATGAAACCAGAGACGTTAAAGTTTAACTCCGAGTAAAGCAAGATGGCACAGTCTAGTGGGAAATCAAGATGCTGAGGTTGAGTAAAGAAGTATCATGGTGGGTTGAGACACCTTGTACTGGTGGGGTAATGTACCAGGTCCTCGATCCTTGTGGGGTAATTTACCTGTTACCTGGTACTGGTTGAATAGTGAGTCAAGTACCCAGTCCTGGTGGTGTACCTGGTACTGATGGGGAAGTTTGTTAGGTACCTGTTGGTGGTGGGGTAGTGTGTCAGGTACCTTCTACTGGTGGGGAGTATGGTATAGTAGTTACCTGTTACTGATGGAGTATTGTGGTAGCTACCTAGTGCCGACGGGGCAGTGTGACAGGTATCTAGTACAGGTGGGGTGGTGAGGCAGCAGGTACCTGGTACTGGTACGGTAGTGTGGTAGCAAGTACCTGGTACTGGCGTGGAAGGGTGTCTGGGAGAAGATTGACCATGGCCTCCATGACTCCAGGGCTTCCGACTCGGCCCTGTGTCCACAGCACCTCCTCTTCTTCCTCCTGGTGATCCTGGCTGCCCCTCCGTCGGTAGCCCTCAACCCCTAAAGCAGACAGGGGCCTGAGAACCACCCGTAGCTCCGAGTGCGCCGACAGGAGACGGTAGTGCAGCGTCAGACAGGCTCCTCCGTCGTCGTCGGCGTCGCCTGCGGGAAGGTCCTCCTCGTCCTCGGTCTCTTCCTCCGAGTCAGTAAGAATTATATTGAGGTCGTCACGAGGGCTGGAGGTCAGGTTAGTGTGGGTCACTACCGGGGAGATGAGGTCAGCCCATTGCTGCTCCTGCATGAGGGTGGCCTTGAGGCCCTTGATGATGCTGTTGCTGGCGCTGCCGCTCCGCACCTCCGCCAAGATGCCTGCAGGAAAGATACGTGAGAGTACATGGTAAGGACAGATGACATGGGGGAACCAGGTGCTCCACGAAGAGGGGCTACCTCGCCTGAAGGACAGTAATAGCATCTCAAGCTCCTAAATCTGTAAAGTGGCAGAGACGGGGGGGGGGCAGTAAAACAGAAGGCATCTCCCCACCCACAACACCACTCCCTTCAGGACAAAGGCCGGAGGAGAAGCAGCTAAGGCGGACGCACCATGTAGTATGTAGAGAGAGAACGCTTATACGGAAATTTTCTGAGAAAGAATGAATAGAAAAAACATCCTGAACGATTCTGATGAAGGATGATGAAGGCACTGTGAAGTGCAAGCAGTGTGTTCTTCATTTTAGTACAATTTCTAGTTATGAAATCTTGCACTCTGTTTCCACTGCTGGACGTACGTTAACTAGGTCATCCTGATCATATGCCAAGACCTTTTTTCCTTCCTGTATTCCTGGTAATGGCTTACCCATCCTATCCTACCTGTGATTAACGTTTCTACCCTCAGATTACACCACTTTGCGTTTGCCGACATTGGGATTCATTTGCCACCTCTCCCACCACTGCGCCAGTTTGTCTCAATCACTCTGTATCCCCGCACAGTTGGGCTTTGGATTAACCTACATATAATTTTTCCGAGTCACGTCTGCACCACATAGCCTTTGATCAAAATCAAGGGTCCCAGAAGTAAGCCTTGCGGTAACGGTGAAGAGGGAGAAGACACATGAAGGACTCCATGTACTTCGAGAGAAAAATTAGCTTTGTAGTAGGGTGAAGAGAGAGAGAGAGAGAGAGAGAGAGAGAGGAAACATCCTGCCATTCTCGGGAGTTGGACACAACAGGACCTGACCAATAATAGACCCTGGGTGGCGCAGGTGGGGCACCTGCCCCAGCGGCGGCGACTCACCAGACGGGCCTGATGCATGAGACTACTGCAATTTGCATAATGTTCCCGGAGCTTCGCCACAAGAGACACACACACAAAAAAAGAGGGAAAGCTCTTTTCCTTTTTTTTTTTAAGGGTGGATAGAGTGTTAGTGACACTGAGGCCACGTGTTACACTGACAGTGTACAGATTGATTACCTGGCCATGGAAATAAAGATGTACGACCCTTGAGTATGACAGATGGCCTTTAAACTGACCCTCAGGGATCAGTATATTGCCAGAGAGTGTGTTGAGAGTGTGTGGAGGGTGTGAAGGCTGTGTGTGATGAGTGCGTGGCATAGTGTGTTAAATATATGGCCAATGGGTAACATTTTCTGCAGCCCTTGTGTCATGAGTGTGTGGTGAGTATGTGGAGAGTGTGTCAGCATGTGGCAATTGTATTGTGTGGCTTATATGTGTTGAGAGCATCTCTGAGTGTGGTGCAGGTATGTGGGCCTGCATATGGTAAGTGTATGGTGGATGTGTTGCGTGCAACATGGGTATGTTGTGAGTGTGTGGCTTACATGAGGCCAGCGTATGGTGAGTGTGTGTCCTGAGTGCGTGGCCGGCACTTTGCAAGGGTAGGCAGGGTGAGTGCGTGTTGCAAGCGTTTAGTGAGCGAGACATGAACATGAACACGACAGCATAGTATAGAGGAGAGTGAGGAAGGTAATCCAGGTTCATAACTCACACTAAATACTCTCTTTAAATGGAGATTACATTCAGGTCTTTTTTTTTCCTGTCTTGACATGACAGCATCCCATGCCCACCGAATTTCCTCTAAAGAGGAAAGGTTTTAGGAGCGGAGTAACTGGGTATATAGGAGGTTGTTCATCACGGCGGGGAGGGTGTTCAACCACATTAATCAATAGCAGGGAGAGTGTTCACCTACATTACCTGTACCAGAAGGATGTTCAACTTTATTAACCGTAGCAGGATGTTAAATCAACATCAGCTACGCCAGAGAGGGTGATAAACCACACTCGCTATAGCACCATAGGAGGGAGGGCGTTCAGCTATATTCAGTATAGCAAGAAGGGTGTTCAGTAAGGGTGTTCAATCACATTAGATACAGGGGAAAGAGCGTTCGACTACATCATCTGTTGCAGGGAGGGTGTTCATCCACATTCCGTGTAGCAAGCAGGGTGATCAACCCCCTTCTCCATACACCACATAGTGTGGTTGAAATCCTCCCACACATTTGGTGGGGGTATGTATTGATTCCTCTTGCTTTCCATTCTTTCTTAAAGATCCTGGAGAAAGTCAGAAACCACCTCACTCATATTCCAGAACGTCAAAACCAGTTTCTTAAGATTCTGGATATATTTTCTTCTTTCTTTTCGCCTGTAAACCTTCTCATTCTTTATCTCTTCTTTTTGGAAACATGCATTGGTTCAGCCTATCCTAATGAGGCAGGACCGCTCCTACCGCATCAACTATCGCCCTAAATCTCTTGACTTCTACTGACTCCTGAACTCTCATCTCCTAAAGTATCACGAGTCGCAAGGCCCTTCTCTCCAACCGTCAGCAAGGATTTGGCAGAGCCAGATCCGCCGGTGACATCCTTCGTATGTCACTAATGTCTGGTCGGTCATTCTCCCTAAAGCCATAAATGGGGGGGAGGATCCAGTATTGCAAACCCCTTGATATCTCAAAAGCTGTGGAGTCGGACTGTCATCCCCAGGAGGTCCCTTATCTCTCTCTCGCTCTCTCTCTCTCTCTCTCTCTCCCTCTCCCCCCACACACTCACAGCCTTTGTACAGGAAACTCGAGCTGCAGACAGAATCCGTACATTCTTTTGATAGTGTCTAGTGGTTTTAACATTTCTGTTCAGGGCAAGATTACCTCAAAAAGGATGAAAATCTATCTACATATAACTCAGTTTTTTTTTTTTTTTTAACAGTTTGCAAATGCCAGGTGGAGCATTGGATGCTTGGCACACCTTGCCGGGTAGAACGATACAATTATCCTCTGATTAAAAAAAATGACATAAATGTGTTTAATATAAGTGTCAGGGCGAGCTGACAAGGACGGCTGCCAGCCGTGACTGGAAAGACAACAGATTTCCTGGAACAAATGATGAAAAAAAGGATTATGAAATGAGAGTTTAATTGTGAGCGGACAGCTGGTGCGTGTGTGTGTGTGTTTATGTGACTATTGTTCATACGGTACGGACAGAGTTTTGCACTTGTGTTGCCCCGTCTCTTAACTTTGTACATGTGTACCATGTCTGTACTCCTATACATACATATATATATTTATTTATTTATTTATTATACTTGATCGCTGTTTCCCGCGTCAGCAAGGTAGCGCCAGGAAACAGACGAAGAAAAATACCCCATCCCC
>JAYMFT010395055.1:0-19382 GCA_038088735.1 Panulirus argus
TTCTTCTATGATAATTATGATTACAGTGAGAGAGAGAGAGAGAGAGAGAGAGAGAGAGTTAAAGGAAAGGGAAAAAAGAACACCTGATGGAGTTGTGTGTTCGTATCGTGTGAGTGTAGCCAGTGATGTTGTACAGGGGGGATTGCTGGGGCCGCCGCTGCTTCTTCTGCTCATCATCTGTGTATGTGACCCGCCAGAGGGAATCGGTACCTTGAAATCAGACGACGCCAAAAATCACGAGAAGAGCAAGAAATATCCAGCAGACGTGGAATAGGCTCCGCCGCTGATCATATGATATGTATACGTATTTGACGAAATTCAGTCCAGGTAATGCAGACTTTAGGCAGATAGGGTTACAGTGAAATGAGACCAGGCTGTAACTTTCATCTGGCGAGGAGACGATTACAGTGATCAGGGTGTGTGAGTGTGTGTGTGTGGAGGTCTCGGCTCTGCCACTCTGTAGCGAGAATACCGCTCTTGGGAAATGACCAGAGGAGGAGAGACTGTGTACTGGTGAGTATCCAAATTACCCCCAGGTATGTGGGTAAAGAGATGTTACCAGACGTCATGGTAACGGTGTGGACATGGAACGACTGGTTGTTTAGGATGTGGAAGGGAGGAGGGCTGAGCTGATCACTCTTGGTCGTATACCACAGGGGAGAAAATCCTGACGAGGTGATGGAATGGTTTCATAGACAAGTAGACGAGTGGAACGGGCTGAGGGAGGTAATAGCGAATGCAAAAAAAATTGAAGAACTGAAATGATGTGTGAGAAAAAGGGAAAGGTTTAAAGATTGTCTCCCACAAATGTAAAACTCCTTTCACACACACACACACACACACACACACACACACACACACGACCTGCTTCACTACGAGTATAAATACTGTGAAAGCAGACAAAATACGGAAATATAACAAGTTGTATAATACATAAACCATAAAAAAATTGGGTCTCCAAGAATGTACAACATTCTCCCTTGCACACTACAAACAGGCAATAACCTTAGCTAGTCACTACCGTCTCTTGGCCGTGTTCCTACAAGCCCAGAACAAAACTATGGAAATGTATTTCTGGCCCCCACCATGGTAGCATGGTCGGTAAAGCGTTCGCCTTCCAGCCCAAATTCCGAAATTCCGTCTGTCTGTTCTTGACCCTATGTCTTTATGCGACGAGCCATATGTTGAGTGCGCAATATTATCCCAATCAAGACCGCTCGTGTCCCTCACTCACATAACACCAGTGTAGTCTCCTCTCATGCCTTGTATATTTTTCATTCTTTCAGTATAATCCGTAAATCAGTATTTGCTCTCCTTCGCCATATTTACATTATACATTCAGAATAAAAAAGGCTTTTGAAATATACATTTAGAATAGGAAGGGCTTTTGAAATATAAATTTAGAATAGGAAAGGCTTTTAAAATAAATATATATATTTACCTCCAGGAAACTTTTATTTTGAAAAATAATGTGAGACAAGTGTTGAGACTATTGTTATTTTCTATATATATTTTTTTCTAATGAAAGACAAATACTAATTTTCAGAAACTCCTGTAATCTTGTAATACATAAATCTGGGTACATTCT
Source organism: Panulirus argus (assembly GCA_038088735.1). Taxonomy (NCBI): domain Eukaryota; kingdom Metazoa; phylum Arthropoda; class Malacostraca; order Decapoda; family Palinuridae; genus Panulirus; species Panulirus argus. The sequence continues at coordinate 1,589 of JAYMFT010395055.1, forward strand.
CTTTGAGATATCTTGATTTTTGATATCCAACTTCAAAAGAAAATAGTCAGATTTGACACTTGAGGTGCTGATTTGAGCATATTTATTGATATAATCATAGCATTAATCCTGGTAATAATTACTAGCTCTTAAGGTAATAGTAGCAATTAAAGACATATACGGTACTGTTCCGAACAAATTTCACTAATTACGATTGTCAGTAAAAATGATACTTAACCTTAAAGTTACGAATGAGCTTAATCATTAGTGATTACTGGAAAAAGGTGTCAATTTTATACATTAGGACAGACCCTAATATCAAGTTCAGCTGTAGCTTAATTGTTAGAGACGGGAGGAGGGATATCTGGTACGCAAGTAGGCGGGTAGGGAGAGATATTGAAAGGGGCTGGGCGTGTTCTTAGAAGACGCCCTCTGCAGCGCAGCGTGTTATGTAAGGAAAGAATTGACAAGGAGTTATAGGCTTAAGAAGACGTGTATAGTTTAATTCATGGATAGATTCTCACCTTAATGAGAAAGAAGAACAGTTTTGTGAATATTTATATAACTTATGTAATATATCTTTGAAGATATGATGAGAAGGGGAAGGCTTTTGGGGCTGCAAGCAAAGGGAAGCCCTTGAGCTGATAGTTGATTAATCTCTTGAGCATAGCGGCACGACTCTTTGGGCCCGTTGGCGGCCTGGGCCTTTGGCCTGACCATCAAAGGGGTGCAGCTGAAGGCCCGGGCATCGTATGCAAGGGTCGTACCATCGTGCTCGAGGGTTCGCACCATCGTTCCACCGGACCACTGCCATGCGGGTGCTTGGAAGCCTATGGCTAGGGAGGTAAACAGAGTAGGGAATGAATGAGTGGCCAGTGAACCTGATGGCGCGGTAGGCGGGGGCCAGGCTGCCCCGGGCCAGGGCTCAAGGTTACCTCTCTCCTTACTTGCCCAGGTGTTTTTCTACCCCCCCCCCCTCTCCACCCCACCCTCCTCCCCCTTCTCCTCCTCCTCCTGCGCCATGATAGGGCCGAGTCTAGGGAAGGGGGAGCAGGGTATGTATGGTGTTGTTATATGGCAGATTTTGCTCCGGGGTCGGATGCTCTATTGGTGAAGGTGACTCACGGAGAGGTTCGTGATGGTGTTTCGTATCTCGTATTGACACCGGTTCGTGTCGGTGCTTCGTAATGTGATCGTTGTTTCGCGATGATAGTTTCCCATATTTGTTATTTTTTGGTGATGGTGTTTCGTAAGGGTGATGACTCATCATAAGGCTGTTTCAAAGGCTGTTTCATGGTAACAGTGTTAGTGTTTCGGACTGGGAGTTGTTTTATGGTGGAGGGCGTTTCATGTTTCGCGGTACGGATAGCTCCTGATGATGAAGTTTGGTAATGGGGCTTGTTTGATGTCGACGACGTTTCATGATGGTTTGTTTCAGTGGTTCGTTTCGTACCTGGCGGTAATGGTGGTGTTTCAACATGGGGGGTCTATCTTAGTGAAGGTGTTTCGTGGTAGTGCTGTTTCGTGCTGAAAATGGTTTATGGTACTTGGTGGGTGGGGGTGGGGGGGTGGTTCTACGATGAGTGTATTTCGTGGATTTCGTTCACGATTGGGGTGATTCGTGTCAAGGGTATTGCACATAAGAGTGTCTTAAGATTAGGGGGTTGTTTCACGAAGAGTTTCGTGTGAAGGGATGGGGGGGGGGGAGGTTCTCTTGGGGTAGGGGTTCCATTTTGGTTGGGTGGTTTATGCCAAGACTTGATAAGAACTTTAGGTGTAATGATATGCATGAAGCGATGATAAAAACGGCAAGAAAGTGAAGAGATAAAAAAAGAATGTATGACCTAGTAATGGGGAGAGATGATGAGGCGTGACGTACAGGAAACATGAGGGGAAAATGAGGAAGAGAGGGTTTGATTTATAAACGTGCATGTGTCGGTGTGGATGTGTGAAGGCACATAATGAGGGTATTGTGGGACAGCACGCTCGCGGGGAAGGAGGTGGACAGTTTGTATGGGGCGCACACCTTGCTTCTCCTTGTCCGCCTCCTGCCCTCAGCAATTATCTAATTTCATTTATTTACAGCCAAGGTTCCTGGCATCTTTATCCATTCATTATCTGGTCTCTTCTTCTGTTTCCTTTTTTTTTTTTCCCACCACCTAGTACCTGCCTCACTCGCTGAGTGACCCAATCTCTCTCGTGTTACAGATGTGGCGGATGGAGTGCGGGGGTCGCCTGGCAGCGCGGTCGTCAACGCCGTCGGAGGCGGGATGGCGCCGGAGAAGAGCATGACCACCCTAGAGAAGGTAATACTCTATGGCTTAGTTCTTCCTACCAGCCAGCTAGACTTACGTACATGACACGCCTTAATCGATAACTATTTTCCACCCAAGGTGGCTTTATCTACGAGGTCACAACTCTTCTCAAAATGAGTTCTAACGTAGAGGATGTAATGGATGTCGTAAAGTGAGGTACTAGCAGATTAGTAGCAGTCAGTGTGTAAGCGCTTGTCGGCACTACTTCAGAAGGGAGCTGTAGTGTGTTAAGTAGTGTGTTGTAGTGTGTTGCTCCCCAGGTGTCATCATTGCTAGATATATCATGATCAGTGGTTCCTGTCACTGCTTACAGTCGTTCCTGTCACCACTTCAAAGCTTTATTGATTATCTGTACTCGAGGATTATTCCCAGGGTACTTTTTTTTTTCTCTTGTCATCTCTGGTTTAAGATTATCTCATAAATACAGCTAATTTCCATTTCGTATCATGATTTTTATTATTATTATTATTATTATTATTATTATTATTATTATTATAAGTAGTAGTAGTAGAATTACTAATGTTATTGTTGTTGCTATTATTATCATTATGATTATTATTATTGTTATCACTATCATTATTATTACTATTACTTCCAATTAGTGGTTCGAAGGTTCACGGTACGATGCTTTAAAGCATCTGTAGACAGTGGCCTAGGGCTCGAGGCTTAGCTGGAAAATATATATCCAGATTTTCTTCGTAATCCGGAAGGTTATATCACAGGTATTGCTAATATGAAGTAGCAGTAATACATTCGCCATACGTTTGGCAGTGCCTTCCCAATTTTTGTTTTTATCCAGCATATTGGAGTACGACAGCTTAACCTCTGAAGCACGACAGCTGTATCCTCAAGTCAGCTTACTCATGGAGTACAGTTGTTTATAGCTTCATGTAAAATAATTTCTTGTTTGTGGTAACATGAGTTTAGCCTGTAGATCACTTAAGAGTTATATAATTTACCCTCGTATTCCTCGAAGTACAGTAACTAATTGCTGGGGTTGCGATAGTTTTGCGTTGCATGACTGCAATAACGCGACCTTTGGTGTACGATAACATCTCCCCTTTTTGTATGAGAACCCAGCTCTTTAAGTGTAATAATCTTTGCCCCGAGGTACGATGACTTGTAATTCCTCTCTCTCTCTCTCTCTCTCTCTCTCTCTCTCTCTCTCTCTCTCTCTCTCTCGCACACACACACAGTCTATATATACACAGTCTATACACACACACAGTCACTATACTAGACCAGCGCCATACAGTCTCTATACTAGACCATATCTAACCCCGCTGGGGTGGGAGGAGGGGTGTTTGTGAGAGAACCTCATAGATCTACAATGTGCTCGTCGGTGCTGAGATGATGCTTTGATGAACACCTTGAGCATGACGGTGGCACCTTTGCGGTACGACAACTTGGGTTATGAATTGACGCAAAAGGATATGATCAAAGGCCGATCAGTTATAAGTGCAAGCTTCGTGCTTTCCATGTCGTAGGGTATGTCGTGCTCAGGGGGGGGGGTCACCGTACGTGACCCAGGTTGTTATACCAGGCCGATGTGAATTGTTCGTAGGAGTAACAGTCTTGGGAAGCAAAGAAGAGGCGAGAACCATCTTGGAAGACGCTGCCGTCACATATACACACGTTCCCTGCGGCTCTCTCTTCATAACCCGCACACACTGGTGACCCCACGACTGCCTCGCCATCTCACCAACGCCACATGACGCAAAAAAGAAAAGAGTAGCACAGAACTGTCATTAAGTCGGTAAATAACAACAGATTAATGGACGCTACATACCTCGACTGTGTGGGCATTTACGCCCCTCTTACCTCAACCTGGTACCTGGTGATTGAGACGAGGTAGAGAGTAATAAAAGGGGGCTTTTGAGAGTGGTTGATGGCGCTGGAGGTAGGTGGTGACCAGGATGTACTAGTTCACAGCAGGCTTTGGGGGGTGGGTGTGGAAGTGCACTTTGCGACCACTCCTCGCAATCTGTGCTCTCATCAGAAGTGCACTCGAGGGGAATATTGTATGTCTGTCGGAGGTAGAATTTCGGGTGAGTGAGTAAGGCAGGAGGGAAGGAGGAGCATGATGATGCCTGGTGCCTGTGGTTGTTGGGATTCCTCAAAAACCTTGCCTCTGAAGAGTCCTTTGGCTTAATGACGACCTCCCCGTCCTCCTCAGTGCCCTATCCTCCTTTGAAGACGGAAGAGTCCAGTGCTACGTCTTCTGACGGCAGTTGGAGTGGCCGGCCGACACTCGAGCTGCCCTCTGCTGTACGACGAAGCCGCCAGCGTAAAGCAGTGTTACCTGGCCTCGTCGCCACAGGCACTCACAGGGGTTCCATTTGGATGTGTGATCACGGAGGGGCGTGCCGCAGGGCCGGGCAGCGGCAGAGACCCCTCCCCAAGGCTTGCCCTCTGGAGGCATAAACAACCGTTCACCTTTTAACTACGTCAGGCATTTCCTCGTAAAGCGACACCACCGCACCGTAAGCCTGACCAGAATACATCACGTCCGAAGCGCGAGAGGTTTACGTAGCGTGTAAAGGGTCACTCCTCTGGCGAGGCTGTGTCACTAGGAGTATACAGTCTCGACACACACAAAAAGATTATCGCTCCAAAGGGGTTTTACATTTCCCTGCTACTGAAGGGAGCGCAGCCTTGGACTGCATGAGTCTTCAGAAAGAGGACCTGTGTAACACTTAGGGCTCTTTCACAGAAACTGGTCCTGAGGTAATTATATCTATCTATCTATCTATTTATCTATCTATCTATCTATCTATCTATCTATCTATCTATCTATCTATCTATATCTATATCTATCTATCTATATATATATATATATATATATATATATATATATATATATATATATATATATATATATATATATACGAGAGTTAAACCTCATTTTTTCTAAGGACAGAACGAATAAGATTTACTGCTAAGGGACTTCCTCAACCATGTTGCTGACTCCCGCTTTTTTCTTATGATAGCTGAGACGGCAAAGCCACCTCATTAAGGCTAAATATATATATTCAGTGCAATGAGCGCGCACTTTCACAGATTACATAATGCCCTCCAACAGCAAGGGTTCGATCCCTCTACCGTTTTTGTGGGACCTGCTTACTCTGATGCCTAGGCTCTACCAGGCAACTTAAGCGAGTCACCATGATGTCTCATCCCAATAAAAGTGTGGGTAATCTATTTCTTAAGACGGTGAGGTATGTTCCTTGTTCGTCTTCAGGAGCATTTTCCGTGAACCAAAGTTTGCACTGAAACAACCTACACTCTCTCCACCGCCTTGCCTTACCTCTCATCTCTCCTTCCTTCAGACCTCAGCCACAGGACTCCCTCACCCTGGCACTGCATCACCCCGTCCTCGGCCCTGCCAAACCTCTCCCTCCCTCACCTATCCCTGCCTCATCCCACGTGACAAGACCACAGGGCACATCCACCCTGGCACCCCCAGCCCTGCCTCAACCTCAACCCTATAATCACCGTAGTGCCTCGTCTCTCTCTCTCTCCCCGCCTTGCCTCCTCGACCCAAGTGAGCCACACTGACGTCCTCTCCCCTCCCTTCCTTCCTTCCTCATCCCCCAGGGCTGTCTCTGGGTCACGGGGTGATGCCGTGATTGCCAATCTTATCTCAAAAATTTTATTACGTCCACGATATTAAGCCTTAAAATTGCAACTTTTATGATAGAAAAACTACCCTTTTTTTTTTCTTTCGTATCTTTCATCTCGACTGCCAGACGTACGTGGACTACTTTGTATCTTTTTATGGCCAACTTGCCAGATCTTCTTTACTAAGTTCTGAGATCGTCAGACTAAATAAATCTTTTGAGCAAGAAAGCCAAGAGCCAATATTCCTTTTAAATCTCTTCTGCTACACCTCGTTATCTAATCACCCTCCAGGCAAGGAGTAATGACCCAGTCCGTTGTTTAACTTAAGTTCAAAAGAAAATATTGAATGTCAGATGTCTGACAAAGCTTCGATCGAAAAGGAAACCCCAAAACCCTTTTAATGGGGCTTCCGTAGCTTCGCGCCTGCGCTCGTTTCCAGATATCATCTTCTTATTTATTTCAGTTTAGTGTGTTAGTCAACAAGACTTAAACATTTGGCATTTAGACCTAACTCTAAACCGTGTCTTCCGTACGCCTTTATCCATATTCTTTCATATTTCCCACAAAAAAGAGACATGCAGGAGGGTGAAAGGCGTGCACTGGACAGAGTGAATTGGAGCGCCGTGGTGTACGGGGGGCGACGTGCTGTTTCTGGACTGAAACAGGGCAATGTGAAGCAGCTTGGGTAAATCACGGAAAGGTCTGCAGGGCCTGGTTGTGGAGAGAGGGGGCTGTGGTTTCGGTACATTACAAGTGACATAAAAAAATGGATGTGAGCGAATGAGGCTTTCCTTCGTCTGTCCGTGACGCTACCTCGCCAGAAGGAAAGGAAAACAAAAAGAAAGGAATCCAGTAAACTGGTGAGACAGAACCCGTGGAAGGGGTATAAATTGTTTCAAAAGGAAGAGCGAAAATAAAATATGGCCAAGAACCTCACATCTCTGCAAGTAAAAGTAAACAGCAAGACGGTCTGCAATGCAAGGCTGCCGAAGGGGAGACGGATCCGGGGTCCTCCATCATTAACATCAGCCTGTTTAGCGTGGCGGATGATAGGCAGCCAGTTCCCCCTTCCCTGCCACACTACCTCCTTCTCGTCAGAATTATTCAGTGGGGTGTGATGGCTGAAAATGTAGCAGAAACGTCTACCTGTCAATATTAGCTGCCGTAGAGTGGAGGGAAGAATGGTGGCTGGACCTTACCTGGCCAACAACGGGCTGGTGCAGTTTTAGTTCTTCCTCGTCGACATGAGCTTGTCCAACTTAGCTGGTGAATGGCGACGGCAGGATCAGCAGTAGGAACGTGTAGGATGAGGGACTCTGGGGCCCACTCCTTCATCATCATCATCAGCCGGTGCAGTGCGGAGGCTGAGTGGGGGCGGCAGGCAGAAGGGTCCTTTCTAATCGACATCAGTTGGTGAAACGTGGTGGTGGAGGAAGAGGCAGCGTCTGCTGGAGTCTCCAGCCTAACATCAGCTGCCGCAGTGAGTCGTGTGGAAGGCAGAAGGAGAGTCCTTCATCAGCAATCTCACCCTCAGGAACTTTATGGTTAAGGATGTGGCTAAGGAGCGTCAGGGTCTTATCCCCTCTCGCACGTGAACCTCTGGTGACACGGTGCCCTCTTGCCGCCGTCAGCTCGCGTAGCGCGACAGGGGAGTGAGTAAGCGGCGAGTTTCCTCTCTCGTCGTCATCATCATCAGGCGTTTCACCCTGGCGTGTGGAGAGGGCTGCTTGTCAACATTAATTGGTGCTCAGATGAAGTCAGTGCCAATCCAAGAGGGGTCACGCTGCGCAGCGCCGGTCCAGGAAGGTCACGGTTGGCAGTGCTTGTCCAGGAGAGTCACGCTGGGCAGTGCCAGTCCCGGAGAGTCACGCTGGGCAGTGACAGTGGAGGTGATGATGCAGATGTACTGTTTACAACACTAAACCGTAACAAAGAACTTTGGGCATCCACTATACTCACCCATTTACATTGCAACGTTTACACGCGGCACGGATATAAATACGTATTTTTTTTTTTTTTACCTGTGCAACGCTCGCCTGCGGGAATTTCAATACGAAGATTATTTACCGTCACCAACTCAAAAATACGAATGTGGTCGTATCGCCTGTGGAACGTTTTCGACGTTTCTATAAACGGGATGGGAGAAGACCTTTTATTTTGGTTCGTGTAAGTGATATTAGTTATATATATATATATGTGCTTGGGGCCTTCCAATAATAATAAGCACTTTAAATCATTTTTGCTTGCAAGCGTTTTGCATACTGGATCGCTAATGCTCTCCAGCAATAATCCCATTGTTTACTACATCTCTCCTTTTCTGTTTACCTTTATATACTTTCTTTTCATCAAATTCGTTGGTAGAATTAATATGATATACATCTTGACTCTACACGAAGGCTCGTATCATAACTTGGTAAGGCAGAGAGGTCAAACGTTGTTGATGTGAAGCTCCAGTACGCGCGTTCCCCCCTCAAGCATCTCTGGCGTACTTACCAGTGTGAACGGCTGTCGATGGGTCATAGTCGTCCTTGTCTTTTGTCGACGTGATGGGAAAAAGAAGAGCTGTAGAACTGTGGGGCTTGGAACACTGCCTGCTCTATCAACCCCTCTTCACGACCTTTCAACCTCTATTTTAGGCTCTATCTCCTAAACGCCTGGCCAAGGGCAGCGACCAGAGCCCCTTTCTTTCTCCTCTCTGGTCGACGACTTCTTCTACCCATTCCTACGACTTACAACCTCAGCCAGCCGTCGTCCATAACCTGAGGCTCCGCTCAAACACCAACTCACAACCAACTGTCCCCCTGTGCTGATTACCTCCTAGTCCTACTTACGTCCCTGAACATCCCTGTCCAGTGACTCCGCTCCCCACTGTCCCAAGAGTCATAGCTCTTGTCCGAGACCACAGACTCTCGTCCACAACTCTGTATCTCTTATCCAGAAGCCTCTGGATGCAGTATCTTAAACCCCCTGTTGCTGTAAGTGACAGGGCAATTCTAGATCACGTCTGCCAGGAAATGTTAAATTACGCTTGAAATGGTTGAGGACTGTTCACGTCAAGAGCACCGACGAGGTATTTGTTAGTCTTTTGCTAAATAAGCAAAGGGAAAAGTAGCCTCTTGGGAGATAAGAATTGAGGTGACTCTGTGCCATATGACGGAGGAAATATATTCGAAAAATGAATTGCGTCAAAACTGCTTAAAAATCCTCATTACTCTAAGAGATGCTGACAAGCCTAGCCGCAGCTTCTGGTACCAAGGCGGATGAAAAACGAATAACAAAACCCAACTTTTTTTTTTCGTTTTTTTTTTTCGCTGGCAGAGGTCAAACCATGCGCTCGCCTGTCGTGGTAGCTGAGGCTTGCAGGTTGTTCGGAGAACCACCAAGACCAGAAGAACCAATCGTTACGCAAGACACCACCCGGCTCCTGTGTGTGTGTGTGTGTGTGTGTGTGGTGACCGAACTTGTTGTATCACAAATGAGACACGACTGATCGTGACAGACACGTAGACGGACGGACGGAAATAGATAGACAGATAGATAGATAGATAGATAGAGAGAGAGAGAGAGAGAGAGAGAGAGAGAGAGAGAGAACAGGACAGAATCCGCAGAAGCCACGTCATACACCCTGCACACAATAAACACACAGGGACACACACTCACTGTACCTCCCTCCCTGTGGAGATTACGTCGAGCGTCTGGCCTCCCCACAGGTACCTTCAGTTTAGAAATGGGTCGTCGGTTGGCGCGCTACGGCTCCCAAGATCGTGCCTTATGTAGTGTCACCGCTCATGGGTCGCATAGTTACGGGTAACAGAGCTGTTACTCCATCAGCCTGAGTCGTGCAGTGTACTGTACTGAGTTCAACCACCTGGGATCATTACGAAAGGTGATTAGAAATTGGAAGCAAGAATCATCAAATGAATATTGTGAGAGTGTCGTATCTACAGCTTAATCAAATATTCCTTTTAGGAATATCCCACGGGAAACAGGAGGGGTGCTGATGGTTTCTCTCATTTACCATTCGGCTTGGGAAATAATTTAACGCAGGTTCTCCCACTCTGTCCCCTGACGAGATTAAGTGGATCATTTTTTTCTTTTTTGCCAGAGGCCTTCTCCTATAGGTCTCTTAGAGTCGGTCCCAGAGACCTGCCAGCATACTAGGGTGGCCCGTGGCCCGTGTGCTCGTATGGAATATGCTCTCCAGTAACTCCACTTGACGTGCACCGTATTTTCGTTTACGTTCAGTGGCTTCAGTTCAGAATTTCTGGTCACTAGAGACAAAATGAAAATAAGAGTCGTAAAATCTAAAAGTGAGTCCAGATTTCTAAAGCCATATTACATTTTCAACGTTTTTGTTATACTGTATGCCGAAGTTTACGTATTTCTATGGTGACAGCCAGGCTGTAAGAGTGTGTAAATCACTGGTCACTTCCTGCCAATACAGAGCGTGTCAATATTCCGCAGAAAAGCTTCCTATACTTTTTTTTCCTTTTTCTAATGGCTCTTCCACGTTCCATAAAACTGTAGACAGTATGACAGTATTGCTTGAGCTTTAGAGGCAACGAATTCTATGGCCCTGGATTTTGCCTACCACGGCAAAAATGGAAGAGAGAACTGCGAGAATAGTAAAGGTAATTCAGATTTTGAGAGCTGGAGGAAGGAGAGAAATAAGAATAGAAGAAAACAAAAAAGCTTTGACTTGAAGTTCATGTATATTTCGCGTCCCCTTGTATCGTAGGGTCTTCTCCTGTAAGGTAGGCCTTCTTCTGCACCGTAGGTCTTCCCTTGTACCCTGGGTTCTTCCCCTGTATCACAGGGGCTTCCTCTTTACCGTGTGGGTCTTCCACAGTAACAAGGCTCTCCTGTATCGTAGGTCTTCCCCTGTATCGTAGGGGTCTTCCCTGTATCGTTGGGTATTCCCTATATTATGGGGGTCTTCTCTTGTATCATGGGGTCTTCCCTCTGTCATGGGGTCTTCCCTGTATCGTTGGGTCTTCCTTGTATCATGGGGGTCTTATCCTGTATCATGGGGTCTTCCCTGTATCATGGGGGTCTTCTCCTGTATCGTGGGGTCTTCCCTGTATCATGGGGTCTTCCCTGTATCGTGGGGTCTTCCCCTGTATCTTCAAGCTACTGTGCAATATGACTGAAGCTTTCACCTGCTGCCAGGACCCGTGGGGAGTCCGAATTATTCAAATCACACGTAGCATCACGGCTCTCAGTACGAGAGAATATGAACTCCGAGTCCATTTGCGTAGAGACCTTCTCATGACTAGAGAATTGTTTATTGAGGATTAAACTCCAGAACGGGTGGGTGGGTTCGAGAACCAACAGGGAAAATGTGAAACACAGAACGGGTTAACCTGAGTTAATTTATCAAGCCGAGTATCAGTTTTTTTTACTCTTCTGTTTAAGTGACTTAATATATATCACTCCCCTGAAATTTGCAGCGTGGATGAGTCTGTAAATGCTAAAGTTTCTACATGTGTTTTTTTTCTTTTACAGTTTACCGGACCAGCGCCTGTTAATTTGTTCTGATGTTCTTTTCCGTTGCTCTCGCTGTGAAATTTATCATTATGCAAAATCAAGAACAGGTGTTTGTGCAGTGATGTTCGACTCTAAAGTAGAATGGTGGTGTGTATAAACTTCCTGTGTGTTTGTAAAGAGTGTAAAGCTCCCTCACAATTTATGCAAATGAATCTTGTTAAACGGACACACACACACAGAAACATGTACAAAAATACACCTAACAAGCACATAAACAAATACATATTACATATATCTATATATATCTATATCTATATCTATCTATCTATATATATATATATATATATATATATATATATATATATATATATATATATATATTGCCTGCATATATGTCTTTTTATCATTCACGTCACGAGGAACACAGGAAATCTCAGAGCCTCTGCGCTCTTGTGTGGCAGATACACAATGCGATGCACGTCTGCCATGGACGCTGACTAACTAACTCCCATGTCCTTCCCTCCCTCCACACAGCTGGTGCAGGCCGTCCGCTCCGGGGGCTCCCGCAACAACTCGCCCAGACGCGCCATGGACGACTCCCACCTGGCCGTGAGTACACACCTTCGATTCACAGTTGTCCAGTAGAGAGAAGGGATCGTGAGGTGGGAGGTTAAGGCTGCAGCAGCGGGAGACCCAGGGGGAGGTTTGCGCGGGTCCGCCTGTATAATTAGCCAGTCAGTCGGACCACCCACCATAGCCAGCCTCTCCTCGACCCAACCTCGGGATCTTTACTACGGTTGCAGGCGCTCTGAGAACGCCACGGCTTCAGCACAACACTCAGGGAGTACCGCAGTAACACCACAGCACTCACGAAGGTAACGCAGTAATACCACAACACTCTAGGAACACCACAGTGGTACCACTATACTCAGGAAACTCCATAGTGGTACCACAACACTCATGGAACACCACAGTGGTACCACAACACCCAGAGAACACCACAGTCTTACCACAACACTCATGGAACGCCACAGTCGTACCACAACACTCAGAGAACGCCACAGTGGTACCACAACACTCATGGAACACCACAGTGGTACCACAACACTCAGAGAACACCACAGTCTTACCACAACACTCAGAGAACACCACAGTCTTACCACAACACTCAGAGAACGCCACAGTGGTACCACAACATTCTGGAAACACCACAGTCGTAACACAACATTAAAAGGAATAACCCGGTAACACTACATTATCCAGGAGGCACAACACTACAACCATAGGACTGAAGGAGCTATACAGTGATATCCCAACACTGAGTAACTAAGTGGATAAAGAGATGAGTAAGAAAACTGGTAAGTAGATGAGTAAGTAAGCAGTGAGGCAGATGGGTAAGTAAGCAGGTAGCGTTTATGACAATCAGGTAAATAAACAGGTGTAACAGGTGAGCAGTTGGTACGTAAGTAGGCAATGTAAGTTAATTGTAAGTTTAAAGATATGTTTTAAGAAGGAACTTAGACAGGTGAGTCGATAGGTAAGCACAAGTGAAGGAAGGAAACCAGTGTTAGGGGTGTGTGGGAAATGGGGGGTGGAGGGTGGTGTTGTTGGAGTATTGGGGTTGGCAGAAGGTCGTAAACGGGAGTGGTTTCCTGTGAGAGTCAGGCCAGGTGAGCCAAGGTCGCCTGCACTCCCCGGCCCTTGCCTGGCACTCTTCCACCCCCCCACCCTCGGTCACTGAACTCTGACCTCCTGAACGCTACGGCCTGGCCCTCAGGTGTGATGGCCCAGCCTGTTTGACCTGGGGTCTGAAAGGAGTGGGTTAATAGTATGAGGTCTCGTACTCCCGAGGGATCGTACAAGTCGTCTTCAACGGTCTCGCCTTCCTCCTCAGGGGGGCGTACGTATACTATCGTACACCCCCAAAGAGGTCATCGTCTTTTCACCTCACCCCAGATAATAAAACCCATCAAACCCCCAAACAACTTTGCTTATATCACCCCAGAAAACACCTTCAGTATTGACACACACACAGAGGACTGGCTTATACCACCATCATCCCCCAGACGACGGTACTCATTCTCGAGCCCCAGGACTCTGGAGGTGGATTCTCGAACCCCAGGACTCCGGCGCAGCGGCGTCCATCAACCCCGCGGGACCTGTGCATGTTGCTTGGCACTGTGTGGACCCCAGTACATGACTGACTGGGCCTCCAGACACCAGCGCGGCGTTTCACACACTGTCCCACAAATCTGGGTTTAAATGGTAATTACTGACGCTCTGTGGTAGCCAGATGGCTTCTTTTGCCTCGAACTCGCTCGAAGTAGTGGACGGTGTGCGACTCTCTCTCCCTGCGAGTGAGAGGAGCGCAACTCTCCCTTCCTGAGAGGAAGAGGTGCGCAGCCATCCCTTCCTGCGAGTGAGAGGTGCGCAACTCTTCCTTCATGCAAGTGAGAGGTCTGCAACTCTCCCTTCCCACCAAGTGAGAGGTCTACATCTCTCCCTTTCCCGCAAGTGAGAGGTCTGCTTCCCTCCCTTTCCCGCAGGTGAGAGGTCTGCAGCTCTCCCTTCCTGCGAGTGAGAGACGCGCGCAGTCCTCCCTTCCCCAGCGAGTGAGCGGTGCGCAGCCCCCTCGCTTAAAGACTGAGATTGTGTAACGCCGGCCGTGTTTTGCTTGTTGTTAGTATAAGGTATTGGCATGGGTTACTACCTTAACACGGCCCCTGATTGGCTGGTCACTGCCGCCCAGGCTAATGTTCTCTTGAAATACTGGCTAGTCGTGATGGCCTCCCAGGTGCTGGTGGCTGGTCGTTACTCAGACCCCCTGAGCGCCACGGTACGACCATTGAGCGCACGTGACGGCAATTGAGCACCACGGTATACGACCATTGGGGGGGGTCACGGTACGACCATTGGGGGGTCACGGTACGATCGTCGAGCGACACGGTACGACCACTGAGAGCATCGGTACGACCATTGAGCGCCACACGGTACGACCACGTTGCGACCCATGAGCGCCAATGTACGACCCATGAGCGCCAATGTACGACCCATGAGCACCGCGTTACGACTTGGTCACGAGGTGTAGGACCTGTGAGCACGACGACGGGACGACTCTCGAGCACGACGGTCAGAGGAAACGGGTCTGGTATATCTTCTCTTTAAAAGAGAGACAAAAATAATAATGACGAATTGGCCTGGCTTTTTTTTTTTTCGTGGCAGCAATACTCTTTCGTGAGTCTGGGGGGGTCACGTGAGATGTGGTTACGTGTGGTCTGGGAAGGTCAGGTGTAACTTGCCTAAAGTGAGGTTCGGTTTCAAGTGAGGGGGGTGGTTCCTTAGGAGACAGTTCGCGTTCGGGTTAGGGAAGTAATGAACGAGGATGATGGAATGGCGAGAGAGGAGGAAGGTCCTTCTGGCGTTGGTGTGTCGGCGTTCGGCATTACCTGCTGGCAGCAGAGGGTCCTCTCTTGCGCTCACTCACGTCGAAGGGTAAGGCATGCACCTTTAACTCCACCACTGTTTGGCGGGGGACCTGCTTAAGCCATTCATTGCCAGTGGTAATAGAGGTCGTTTCAGTCGTTTCCAAAAATAGTGGGGGTTATGCTCGAAGTGAATGAGATAGACCTCTTGTATTAGGACTTCCCAGTTACCACAAGTTGCTACCACGGCCGTGGCTACCACCACCACTACTACCACCACTGCTACCACTCCCGTCACCGTTATACCACTATCCTCGGCGCCCAGGTACTGAAATTGCCACTACTTCATCCCCACTACTGCCAACACTGCTGACAACCTCTCTGACAACACGGCCTCTTCAGACTGCCACCAGTCACCACTCTTGCTGCCGTCACCACTCACCAGCATCACCAGGATGCGGATATCACCACCACAGCAGACACCCTCCAATCACCGCTCACCCCCTCGGTAAAAACAGTATCACCAGCACTAGAGATACGAGCGCTTAACTAACACCTTCACCATACCCAGCTGCCATTATAGCCACCACTACCAGCCTCCACCACCACCATCTCCAACACGAGCGCTACCACTACCAGTCTCCACCACCATCATATTCCCAACACGAGTGCCACCACTACCAGCCCTCACCACCATCTCCAACACAAGCCCCACCACTACCAGCCATCACCACCACCATTTCCCCAACACGAGCACCACCACTACCAGCCTTCACCACCACCATATCCCCAGCACGAGCGCCACCACTGTCACACACCCTATGGACCACCACCCTCTCCTCTCCCTCTCCCTCTCAACCCATCCCACACCCTATTACTCCCTCCCCTCTCCTTCTGACGCTCCATCCCCCTCCTCCCCTCACCCCTTCACCCCTCATCCACCCCCTCCACCCGCCATCCACACCCTCCCCCCAGTGGACGTGTCGGAACGCGGGTCGTACTACTTGGCCTCTTACCTGTTCCCTCCACTGCCTACCTCCCTCCCTCCCTCTCGGCCACCTGTCTCCTTCTCTCCCTCTTCCCTCCCTTTCCCTCCTTCTCCCTACCCCTTCTCTCCTTCTCATTCTCTCCCCCCTGCTGATCAGTAAATGTTACCCACGTACATATTCGTCCTAAACACACATATACACTGCCGAAATGTCTCCCTGACTCACCCTCAGTCGTTCAGTGGTTCCCTGTAACTCTGTGTCGCTGTTTTACGTCTTATGAAACAGATCTTATGTAAGACTACTGTATTCCTACAGGTCTACTGTATCCGTCGTATAACCTACAGTAGTTCCGTGACCTAATACAGTTCCAGTCTACCCTCTATCTTCCTTTGGCTCTCTGTACCTTCCTACTGTACTTTCTTGTACCCCGGCATAACTCCTCGGTGTATTCCTAGTTCTCCTGCCTCCTGTACCCAACTGTACTTCGCCAGGATTTCTTTTCTTTTACAGTAGACTTCTTAATCTACCCACAATATGCATCTCCTCCTGTACCCGAGAATCTTTATAGTACTCCACTTCACCTTCCTACTGTATCCAACACAGTCACCTGCTGTACCAGGGTTACACTCTTCTGTAACCCCAAGTAAACACACTCACAGTACTCGAAAACATCATCCTGTACCTTCTGTATTTCTTCCCCTTGTGCCTCTAGTACACCCTGCCTTTGTACCTTCAACACACTCCCACTGTACTCTTTCTTCCCCCTCCTTCTGTACCCCAGTGCACCCTCCAACTGTACCCCAGCACGCCCTTCAACTGTACCCCAGGACACCCTCCAACTGTACCCCAGGACACCCTCCAATTGTACCCCAGTACACCCTCCTTCTGTACCCCAGTACACCCTCCGTCTGTACTCCAGTACACCCTCCTAATGTACCCCAGTACACCCTCCAACTGTACCCCAGGACACCCTTCTGATGTACACCATCCATCTGTACCCCAGTACACTATCCTTCTGTACCCCAGTACACCCTCCCTCTGTACCCAAGTACACCCTCCAACTGTACCCCAGTACACCCTCCAACTGTACCCTAGCACACCTTCCTTCTGTACCCCAGTACACCCTCCAACTGTATCAAAGGACACCCTCCAGCTGTACCCCAGGACACCCTCCAGCTGTACCCCAGGACACCCTCCAATTGTACCCCACTACACCCTCCAACTGTACCCCTATTACCCCCTCCTTCTGTACCCCAGGACACCCTCCAACTGTACCTCAGGACACCCTCCAATTGTACCCCAGTACACCCTCCAACTGTACCCCAGGACACCCTTCTAATGTACACCATCCTTCTGTACCCCTATTTTACCCTCCCTCTGTACCCCAATACGCCCTCCTAATGTACCCCAGCACACCATCCGACTGTACCCCAGTACACCATCCTTCTGTACCCCAGGACACCCTCCTAACGTACCCCAGGACACCTTCCTTTTAAACCCCAGTACACTCTCCTTCTGTACCACCAATACACCCTCCTTCTGTACCCCCACTACACCCTCCAACTGCACCCCAGGACACCCTCCTTCTGTACCCTAGGACACCCCTCTTCCTCAACCACCGGTGCACCGTCCTGCAGCAGCCAAACATCCTCCGACGGTGCCCTCGTGCCTGCACTGCCTCCTCCTCCTCCTCCTCCCCCTTCACCTGTGTAGGGGATCACGATCACGTTGATCGGACCAGTGCCTCCCAGGAAGGTGGGGAATGTCCTAGAGGCCGTGGAGCATAACATGAGAATTGGGCGACGGTCAATAAGTACGTAATAAAGTATATGTTTTACGGTAATAACGTGTGGCACAAGTTACGTGAGGAAGTTGTAAATAAGACCGAGGAATGGCGTCCCTCCCACACACACACACACACACACTCGCACACACACACACACACACACACACACACACACACACACACACACACACACAC
>JAYMFT010395066.1:0-11928 GCA_038088735.1 Panulirus argus
ATATTCACTATTTTTCAGTGCATGATCCCTCTGTGAAAATGTCTGTAGTTATGTCCATGTTTCTAAGAGCACTAAGGTTTTGTGATCCCACAAGTTTGACAGAGGAATGTAGTCATATAAGATATATATTTAGGCAGTTATACTACCCTAACTGGTTTGTGAACAAAGCTTACTCGAAAGCTAGGAAGACTTTTTATGCTCCCTTTATCAAAGATGTTACAAATGATGATAGGTCTAAGTGTGTAGTTCTTCCCAATTCTCCCAACTTAACTAAACTTTGAAATTTATTAAAGAACGATACTTGTAAGGTTGCCTTCCAGTACAATAACACTATTAGTAAGACCTTAATAAGGAACAGACCAAATCATTCATCGATTGGGAGTGTTTACGCTGTCAAATGCAAGGTATGTAATGACTTATACATTTGCCAGACCGGTAAAACTGTAACTGAATGATGCTATTGGCACAAACAGTATGTTCGTAGGGGGTGATTCCAGCAATGCAATTACGAGACACTGTCAATATAAAGGCCATCCAGTAGATCTCGATAACCCAGTTATCCTTTATCCTTCTGGAGATTACTGTACTCGTGATGCTATTGAGGCGATCATCATTGCTAATACTAAGAATTTCAATCTGTCCCCAGGTAACTTTAAAGCCCATTATCGGAGAAAAATCTAAAAAAATTAAAGATATCAGACGAATCGGCTTGGATTCACCCAGCTCCCAGGTCAACCACCTCCCCCCCTCCACCATAAATCACTATCCGCCTGCAACGGTCAATGTGGGTCCGGACAGTGTGGTATCGTTTCCTATACATACTGACTAAGTCGCATATAACATAGTGAGCCCCTACCAAATGCTAATAATAGGATCTTAATTTCGCCCCCAGGCAACTTTAATGCCCATCCAATCATTAATCACCTAACTAGAATAAAACAAAATAAATTTCTGTTTCGTACCCATATGGCACTCACTAACCCAGGTCTACCCCTCCCTATTCTCGTAACCACAAGGCATCCCAACCCCCACAGGCACTACAAAGTCCCTTTAACAGCTAGTATGTGTTGGACAGCAGACGGTACCACATCACTAGGGAGTGATGTGAGATGTCGGGATTTAAATAACTGTGTTGATTATTGGCTCCTGAAGAGGCGGTTTGACTCCGCGAAACTAGTCGTGCCATACATGTATAGAAGAAAGTGTTGAGAGTAACGTAGCTTAGAAAGAAGACTTGTGAAAAGATTCCAAGATAGACTGAGTGTAGAATGGCGAAAGGAGAGAGTGAATGAAGCATGGGGAGTGGGTGAGGAAGGGGAGGTATTTAGGGTAGGGAAGCAGTGCTGGCATGTGTTAGGGATGCATGTGACTTGTAAAAGGTGAGGGGTGGATAGGTTAGAAAGGTTACTGAGTGGTAGAATGAGGAAGCAAAGTTGCTTTAGTCACCGTACGCTAAATTGGCGATGAAGCCATGCCCCTCTTCAATAGCTAAGTTAGCTGATTGGTTCATGCACAGTGTTCATGTCGCTCTCCATTTATTCACACTATGCGTGTTCACAGTTTATAATGAGACCTGTTCTTCTATATGATAATGTAAAAAATTAGGAACATAAAAACTTAAAGTGATTTTAAGGCATTAGCACTCTAGAGAGGATGTTAAGAATGTTAAACATGTATCACAAACGGTTGAAGTCAAGCACAACATCGTTTTCGAATGAAGCCTATTGATGATTTCTTGGTTTTGTATCACATATAAACTAAATAGAAACAGATGACACCAAACATAGAACACAATAGGCGGTAAACTACGGTTTGTACAAGCTAGATATATCTCGTATCATTATGTAACTGATAAAGCTCGGTATGTACACCGTACGCTGAGGGGAGAAAAAATGTTCAGGGGAACCGCCACTTGGTGGGCGGGAATGCCAATCATCTTAACGGATCACCAGCCAGCCTACGTCATCTCGGAACTGTCGACAGGTGTCAGCGCTTTGGTAACTACCAATCATATAAGCTACATTCGCTTTGCTGGGTTCCCATTTCCAAGTAATTTAAAGGTATGTATTAGTAAAAAATGTATGTATATAATATATACACACATTTTTTTACTTAAAATCATATAAATTTTTATGTTCCCATTTTTTAACATTATCATAGAGAAGAACAGGTCTGATTATAAACTTTAAACACAGTGTGAATAAATGGACAGTGACATAAACACTGTATATGAACCAAACAGCTAGCTACATTAGCTTTGTGAGCGAAGTGCCTTTTTCACCAATTTAGCGTACGGTGACTATAGTGAAAGAGAAAAGAGGGGAGTTTGGACGATACTTACAGAGAAGGAGTGCAAATGATTGAGGAATGTATGTGAGAAAGCGGCAGGAAGTCGAGAGGAAGGGGCAGGGGTTGAAAAAGAGGGGAAATGAAAGTGGGGTGAGCGGGTATCAGTAAACTTTAGGAAGAATTAGATGTTTTGGAATGAGGTAAATAATGCGCTGAAAACAAGACAACAAATTGGAAATCACTGAAGGGGGCAGAAGGGGTAGTGGTAACAGGTAGTGATAAAGTGAGGAGGAGATGGGGTGAGTATTTTGAAGGACTTTTGCATGGGTTTCATGTTACTGTGGTAGATTTAAGGTGCCTGGTTTGGGGTGGTATGCGAAGTATGAGAATAATGGAGACCGGTTTGGTAAAGAGAATAGAAGTGGTGAAAGCCATACGTAAGATGAAATGTGGTAAGGTGGTTTAAGTGGATGGTATTATATCTGAATTTTTTTAAGAAAGTGGGTGAGTTTGTTGTTGATTGGTTGGTAAGGATTTTCAACGTATGAATGGATCATGATGAGGTGCCTGAGGATTGGTGGAATACATGCATAATGCCACTGTATAAAGGCAAGGGTGGTAAAGGTAAGTGTTCAATCTACAGAGGTATAAGTTTCTTAAGTGTACCAGATAAGTTGTATGGGAGGGTATTGATTGGGAGAGTGAAGGCATGTACATAGTATCAGACTAGGGTGGGGGAGTGTAGTTTCAGAATTGGTTGAGGATGTGGATCTGATATTTTCTTTAAAGAATGTGTGAGAAATATTTAGAGAAATAGATAGATTTGTATGTAGTATTTGTCGATCTTGAGAAAAGATATGGCAGGATCCATAACGATGCCTTGTGGAAGGTCATAAGAACTTACTGTGTGTTTAGAATGGTGCTAGAAGCAGTGAGAAGCTTATATTAAGCGTGTAAGGCGTGTATGCAAGTAGTAAGAGAGGAGAGTGAATTGCTTCAAGTGAAGGTTGGTCTGTGGTAGGTTTGTGTGATGTCACCACGGACGTTCTATTTCTTTAAGGATGGGGTGGTGAGGGAAGTAAATGTGAGATTCTTGGAGAGAGGGGCAAGTATGCAGTTTGAAAGGGATAAGGGGGCCTGTGAGGTCTCAGTTGTTGTTTCCTTTTGTCATAATACTGTTCAGTTTCAGTTTTGATATTTCATTCCTCGACAGAGTTGGCGGATTTGAGTAAGGTACTACAGAATTTGGTCACTAAGTTTAGAAGTGTGTTTGAAAGGAGGAGGTTGAGAATAAATTTGAATAAAAGCAAGGCTATTAGGTTTCGCAGGGTTACAGGAAAGGTTAGTTGGGATGTGAGTTTGAATGAAGAAAAATTGGAGGAAGTGAAGTGTTTTAGATGACTAGGGGTGGACATGGTAGCGAACGAAACCAAGGAAGCAGAAGTGAGTCTTAAGGTGGGTGAGGCGTTGAAGGCTCTGGATGCGCTAAACAGTGTGAAGAAAGAGAGAACGTTACCTGGAAGGACGAAAATTATCATTATGTTTTAAGGAATAGTGTCCCAAAAATGTTATGTAGATGCGAGACATGGGTTATAGATAAGGCTGTGCGGAGGTGGGTGGATGTGTTGGAGATGAAATGTTTGAGGACAATATGTGGTGTGAGGTGGTTTGATCGAGTAAATAATGACAGTGTAAAAGAGAAGAGTGGTGATCAAAATAGCGTGCTTGAGAGAGCTAAGCAGGGTGTGCGGAGATGGTTTAGACATATAGAGAGATTGAGTGAGGAAAGATTGACAAAGAGGATATATGTGTCAGAAGTGGAGGGGCAAGGAGGACGGGAGACCAAATTGGAGATTTAAGAATGGAGTAAAAAAGATATTGAACGATCTGGGCCTGAACATGCAGGAAGATGAAAGGTGTGCACGGGATAGAATAAATTGGAACGATTAGGTATAATGGGGTCGACGTGTTATCAGTGGACTGAACCAGTACATGTGAAGCGCCTGGAGTAAACCATGAAAAGGTCTCTGAGGTTTCGGGGCATTACTCATGACAGCTAAGAGAGTGGATGTGAGCGGATACGTCCTTTCTTCATTTGTTCCTGCCTCTCTTTGTTAACTAGGGAAACAGCGATCAAGCATGGAAAATAAAAAAAAAAGATTCCATTCATGATTCAGAATAGCCCATGCCCTCAATTATACCCTCAGCTGCTGCATCAGTCACCTTCGCTTTCAAATCACCCATCAAAAATCCTGGTCTCTTACATCAAAAATGCTGACACACTCACTCAACTGCTCCCCAAACACTTGCCTCTCATGATCTCTCTTCTCATGGCCAGGTGTATAAGGACTAACAATCACCCACCTCTCGCTATCCACTTTGATTTTTACCCACATCAGTCCAGAATTCACTTCCCTAGTGTTTCACACACTTCTGCTTCATGAGAAGAGCTAATCTTTCCTAGGTCTCGTCGTTTCACCAACCCATGATTTTACTCCGGAAACATTTCCAAACCATTTTTTCTCTATACCCTTGAGTTTTCTTTCACTCCGCGCCAGAACATCCAGGTTTCTTTCCTCAAACGTACTACATATCGGTCCTCTCTTCTTATCTTGGTTACATCCATACCCATCTAGACATCCCAATCTGAGTCTTCGAGGCGGGTGAGTACTCTCTGCTCGGTTTCTACTGTTTCATCTTTTAGAAGCTGTAATACAAGTAGAGGAGGGTCTTTAGCCCCAGCTCCCGCCCCCTTTAGTGGTCATCTACGACACACGGGAAATATGGAGGCAGAGTTCTATCTTCGCTACCCATATATATTCACATATATACATATATATATTTCATTTCCTGAATGCCGCTTCCTTTTCTTCATCTTCATACAATTTAGTCCCATTATGATCTTTGATGTACTGGACATTTTTATCTGACCCCTTCAAGTTATGAATTGATCTCCAGAAATTTTTTGAGTCTTTTTCTAGGTCTAAATTATTGATTAATTTATTCCATTTTTCTTGGTTTAGTTTCATATATTCTGCACTCATTTCTAGTTGTAACTGTCTGATGTTTCTCATTAAAATGGCGTTTGCTCTAAAGCGTTCTATGTGTTGTTTAGTTTGGACATACATTGCTTGAATAATTCTTAATTTATCCGTAGATTTATTTTAAGGTAATGTTCTGTAGCTGGTGGTGGGTACAGCACTGCCTTTTGCTGTTGTTATAGCATTACGTAATTTTTCTATTTCAAAATTAATTTCATTTATTGTCTTCCCGTTTAAATCTGGAATTTCGTGGTCTGCAAGTTCTTCTTTATACGAATCCCAGTTGGCTTGGCTCATATTTAGCCTTTTCTTAGATGGAAGTTGAATTGGGCACGTTGATACCTTGAAGACAATAGGAATGTGGTCACTTGGTGTAAGAGGACCCGGTTAACTACAGTAATTCAAAAATGTCTTGTTGTTACAAAAAATAAAGTCAGGCCTCGTCCATGATCTATGGCCTATGAAGTCTGGTCCGATGTGTATTAATTTACCGGTTCTCAGTATCGTGCTTAGGCTTTTCCTACATTATTCTTTGCGTTGTCTCCAAAGATGTAGTGTTTAGCGTTAAAATCCCCTAGTATGTATGTTGGACAATTGGAATTTATCATTTTCAATAGATCTTGTGGCGGTTGATAAGGTCTTCTCGGGGCTATGTAAATTGTAGATATCAGTATGTCTCCGGCCGAAGTGCTTACTTGAGCACCTAACAGTTTATGTTCAAAATCGTCAATAATTTTGTATCTACTACTTTTCTTTATTGCTGTAGCCACACCATCATTTTTCTCTCCTGTTTTATTCCTTTGGTGAACATTATAACTGAAGATCTTAATTTTCTCTGTCAACTTATTACCGTAACTATTTATTAAAATTATGTCTGGATCAGTACTGTGGTAAATGTTACAAAGGCTGTGTTTCGTCGTGGTCCAATCTCGTACGTTGTGTTGTATAATCGTGTTTTTCTTATAGGCTCTGCCATTATTTCTTCTTGTGTTTTCGTTGTGGCTGTGGAGTTGAATGTTCCTGTAGACCGATCTTGAGTTTTCTATAGTATGTGTCGTCAACCCTTTTAAAGTCCCTCTTTTGTACTTGAATAGCTCCATTTTCAATCATCATCATAATTTGGTCTTGTGTGTAAAGGCTATATTCGTAGGTCCACTTGTAATGTCCTTCACTGATTCCAGCTACAATTTCTTCTGTATTCTGTAAATCCTTAAACCAATGTCTTTTCCTTCAGTGGTGTTGTATTCAGTTCTCTTTGATTTTGTTGCCTTAGCAGTTGATCTTGAAGCCGAAACTTTTTTAAAATGCTTACCATGAGTCTCTTTATGAGATCTCAGCCTTGGGTCTAGTGAGACTGCCTCATCCGGTTCGTTAGTCGATTCCTCTTCTTCTTCAGACGAATCATCAGTAGTGTCAGTTTCCGTGGCCGTATCAATGGTTTTCTTGTTGGTCGTCTTTTGTGCAGCATGTAGATCGTCAGCTGTAGCATGTAAGAGTTTTGAGGAGTCTCGGTTCTCTGGGAACCACATCTCCTCCAAGTTGTTGTTTCTCAACATTCTCTTGAGTTCTGTTTTATAGGATCCTGGGTTGCATATATTCATAACGCGAGCATGCATGATACTGATCAACAGTTTCGCATGCTTCACGTCGCCGAGTCTTATTTCGGTCGTAACCTCAGGCTTCTTAGTTACCTCAACAGCTTTGCTCGCTGTGTCAGCAAAGATTTGTTGCTGCTTGCTTGCATTTTTGCTTTTCCTCCTCTTGTTTGTTTTAAATAAGGTGTCTTCTGTAAGGGCAAACCATAGCCATAGTTCTGTGCGACGTGTAAGTTGCATGCCCTAGTCGCTTGCAGTTTAAACAGGCTTTTGAAGTACTTTTGCAGTCAGACCACTTATGACCGGTCTCTGCACATTCAGAGCAAAATATGGTGTCAGCTTCTTTGCAATTTTTAGAAGCATGATCTTCCATCTTATAGCATTTGAAACATGTGAAGAGGTTGACAAATGTCTCCCTCTGAATCGTTCGGTGTGATGGACATGTTGAAAGCGAGGAATCCTCTCTGGAGGACTGCATCTGCCATCTGAATTTCCTCGAAACTAATTTTAAGGACATGAGTGTAATTCTTGATTTTAATTATTTCAGAAACTTTCAGATGTGCATTTTTACCTTCAACTTCCTTCTTGATTTTGAGCCTCATTGTGACTGCCGATATGCTGGTCCAGTTTCCGGACAAAAAAACGGTGCGCCTAGCACGCATGTCCGGGGGTATCATGACAATAATGCCTTCGGTCTCGAAGATTTTCCTTCCTTCGGCAGTAAGGATCTTGTCTGCTTCCTTTTCGTCACGGCAGACAACCTTGTATCCATCATTCGACGGGTAAAAGCGGACAAAAGGGATATTTAGCTTCCCATAGGTTATCTATCTCACAAATTTTCTCCCTGGGTATCTGTTTATTCTTATCTTTATATCTGAGGCGAACATTAGTAGACGTGGTAGCGAGTGTTGTGTATCTGTATGTGTTACCTTTCGTTGGTTGATCCCTGAAAGAAGTATGAAATCCGTAAGGATAGGTGAGTAGGATTTAGGGTTCGCAACCCCCAACTCAAGTTGTACCGCACGGTCACGGCTTTCTCAAGCGGATCGGCAAGGATAGGTGGTGCTGACCTCCCCTTCCGTCCCCATAATCCCGCTGGGGGGCCAGGTGGGGCTAAAAAGGAGGGACTTTGGGACGAACCGCCCTGTCTCTGCTAGACTGGTATGGGGTCCCAACTCCGAGCGAAGATACGAAAGAAAGAGATAAGGAAAAATTCAAATAGGCGAGCGCCTACTCGAGAAGAGGTTAATCGAGGGGCTCCCTAACAAAGTCTTCTCTACGCAGGTGTAGATCGCCTACGCAGCGGGGAAACACAGCCAGGGCGTTGCCTCAATTACTCAGCTTCAAAAAATGCCGAGTCACTCAGTGGCGGTTGAAAACCAAGAGTAAGGTTATCGTACACTTGGCAACAGCGCGACAGCAGTAACGGTCAGCAAGCCAAGTTAGTTGGGAAGTAAGTTTGAATGGGGAAAAATTCAAGGAAGTGAAGTGTTTTCGATATCTGTGAGTGGACTTGGCAGCGATTGGAACCATGGAAGCGGAAGTGAGTCATAGGGTGGGGAAGGGAGCGAAGTTTCTGGGAGCGATGAAGTATGTGTGGAAGGAGAGAACGTTGTCTCGGAGAGCAAAAGTAGGTATGTTTGAAGGAATAGTAGTTCCGATAATATTATATGGTTGCGAGGAAAGGGCTATAGATAGGGTTGGATGAGCTGGAAGTGAAATGTTTAAGGACAATAAATGATGTGAGATGGTTTGATCGAGTAAGTAATGTAAGGGTAAGAGAGATGTGTGGTAATAAGAAGAGTGTGGTTGAGACAGCAGAAGAGGATGGGTTGAAATGGTTTGGACATATGGAACGAATGAGTGAGGTAAGGTTGACAGAGAGGATATATGTTCCAGAGGTGTAGGGAACAAGAAGCAGGAGATCAAATTGGAGGTGAAAGGATGGAGTGAAAGGGATTTTGAGCAAATGGGGCCTGAACATGCAGGAGGGTGAAAGGCATGCACAGAATAGAGTGAGATGGAATGATGTGGTATACTAGAGTCAACGTGCTGTCAGTGGACTGAACCAGGGTGTGTGAGATGTCAGGGGTAAACCATGGAAAGGTCTGTGGGGCCTGGATGTGGAAAGGGAGCTGTGGTTTTGATGCATTACACATGACAGCTAGAGACTGAGTGTGAGTGAATGTGGCCTTTTTGTCTGTTTCCTGGCACTGCCTCACTAACACAGGGGGTGGCGATGCTGTTTCCTGTGGGACGGGGTGGTGTCAGGAATGGATGGGAGCGAGCAAGTATGATTATGTACATGTGTATATGTGTATGTATAAGTATGTATATATGTATATGTTGGTATGTATACATATGTATTGTGCATATATGTGTATGTATGTATATATGTGTGTATGTGAGTGAATGGATCTTTCTTCGTTTGTTTCCTGGCGCTACCTCGCTAATGCGAGAAACAGCAATCAGGTATGATAATGATAATGATACTTATAATAATAATAATAATGATAATGATAATAATGATATGTATAATGATAATGATAATAATGATAATGATAATAATACTCATCATCATCATCATCATCATGATAATGATATAGCAAGCATATTGACATATGATGTGAGTGAGAGATAGTCTTGAAACTTAACTGTCTCTCTCATCTCTGGTGACAAGAGAGAAAGAATAATACCAATGTATCTTTGAATTTCATGAAAGCTGACTGAAAGGGACAGAAATAGATGGCTGGAAATCCCTCTCCCCATTCCTTTACCTTCTAAAAGTAGGTAAAGATTGAGAAGCCAAGTTAGGATTTTTCCTCAAAGGCTCAATATTCTGTTCTTAACTCAACCTCATAGAGGTGTGACGGGTGAGTACAAAAAGTAGTTTCACTAAAAATCATCAAACAAATATCCTCTGGTACTTGCGAAGAATGTACACCTTGAAACTGCTGATAGGAAATCCTTGCTGACTATACATGGTACTGTACTCAGTAAACTACTGAAGTGTCTTGGAACTTTTTATATAGTGAATGTTGGGTGTACCTGAGAAGTTATATTAGAGTGGTGATTGAGAAGGTGGCAGTATGCACAAAGAATGAAAATGGGCAAGAGTAATGTGGTTTAAGGGGTGGCAGAGGATGTGTGGATCAGGAGTTTGCTTTATAAAACATATGAGAAATACTAAAAAGAAAAAAGGGATTTGTATGTGGCAATCATGGATCTGGAGGAAGAATAAAATTGGGTTGGTGGAGATGCTATGTGGAAGGTGTTATGGATATTTGGTGTGTGAAGAAAGCTATTTAAAACATTGAGAGGTTTTTATCAAGAGGATAAGGCATGTGTTCAAGGAAAAAGAGAGGGAGGAAAGTGGTTCTAGTTGAAGATGAGTCTGTGGCGGGGCTGTGTAATGTCCCCATGGCTATTTAATCTCTTAATGAATGGGGTGCTGTGGGAGGTAAATGCTAGGGTTTGGGGGAGAGGGGCAAGTTTGCAGTCTGTCGGTGGGAAAGGGGAGTTAGTTAGTGTTTGCTGATGACACTATGCTAGTGGCAGATTCAAGTAAGAAACTGCAATTTGGGGAGTGTGTGAAAGGAGAATGTTATGAGTACAATAGAATAGAAGAAGGAGCCAAGTGAGGAGTGCTCATCCTCCTTGAAAGCCAAGACTGGGGTGTTTGAATTTGTGCAGAGGTAACCAAAATATGAAGAAAGGAGAGATAGATAGCATGCTTGGAGAAAGGAACCAAGAAGTTCTGGCTGTGAGTGAAACAAAACTAAAGGGAAAGAGGTAAGAATGGTTTGAGAATGTCTTAGGGGTAAAGTAAGGTGTTGTGAGTTACTTCAAGTACTTGTGTTGAGATTTGGCCAAACTGAAGTCCTCACTGCATGTCTTGTTTGATGTATATGACAATTCTTCTCAGCTTCCACCTGCAATATATGATCATCAATTTTTGGTTCATCCAAGATTGATTTGAACCATATATCAAGTTTGCTTGATATATATGTAGTTGTTCCATGCATGTTTCTTATTTCTCATGGCAGTACACTGAATAAGCATTCTAGCTTCCTGGATGGGCAGTCATGTATTTTTGTGTGATATATGTTTGATATGTTCCATGGTATTCTTGAAGACTTAACATATCTGTATCTTTCCTGTTGAAAGGCTTTCAGGTTTTACCCATTTTCTATTATACTTTTAATTTGTTGGCAGGTGTAGATTATCATATATCTTTCTCTTCTCTAGGCTATATATTTGCTGTTCTTTCAGCCTTTATGTTCCATCCCATCAACTTTGCTGGTAAAGTGCTTCTGAATTCTTTCTAATATATTTATTTCTAATTGTTTTGTTGGTGACATTACATAAAGGCAAGGGGGACAAATGTGGGTGTTCTAATTAGTGGTATAAGATTGTTGAGTGTTCCTGGAAAGTTTAGAAGATTGATGATTCAGAGGGTGGTGACATGCACAGAACATCAGACTAAGGAGAAACAGTGTGATTCTAGGACGTTATTATTATTATTATTATTAATAATAATATTATTATCATTATTATTATTGTTATCATTATCATCATTATTATTATTATTATTATCACTGTTATTATCACTGTTATTAATATTATTACTGATCATCCCTAGGAAAAGGATAGAAAGAATGCTATCTGCATATCTCCTGCATTTCAAAGGTGACCCAGAAGGGTGGGATTTAAATGATGGGAAATTCTCCCCTCGTTACTTTCTAAATGTAGGAGAAGAAAGAGAGGTGAATATTATCATCTGTGGTTCAGTGTTTGATGCTACATCACTATGGCAGGAAGGCAAGCATATAATGAAAAGAATATTAGTAGTAGTAATAGACTTGTAATAGTAGCAGTAGTATCATTTTTGTTAGTAGTGGTAGTAATGGTAGTAGCAGCAGTAATACTAGTATTATCTTTATTATTAATATTATTATCTGTATTTTTTTTTTTTTTTTTTTTTTTTTTTTTTTTTTTTTATT
>JAYMFT010395077.1:2378-19379 GCA_038088735.1 Panulirus argus
GGAGGGGGAGGAGGTATAAAATGGGAGGAGGGTACTGGGTGGGGGGTGGGGAGATGGGGGAGTGGGGGTGTTCTAGAAGAAGATGACACGGCAATATATGGTGGAGGGGGAAGGGGAGGGTGTCAGCGGGAGAGAGAGAGAGAGAGAGAGAGAGAGAGAGAGAGAGAGAGAGAGAGAGAGAAAGAGAGAGAGAGAGAGAGAGACGGACTCCGAGGAGCCCCCGAAGAGAAGTCTTCCACAATTACTAAATACTTTCGCTAAAAAATAAAAAGAAATGTCGCACGTAAATTTCTTAAGCTTCAAGACTCAATGTCCAGAAATAAACGGCCATGGAGATGAAAGGAGAGGAAAAAGGCGTTGATGGCAATGCAAGCGAAAGCTTTCTCTTTTCTTTCACACACACACACACACACACACACGTACACGCACACGTGTGCACATACACATAGTGTCGAAGCGCCGGAACAGACTGTACCTCCCGATGGGTTCAATGCAGTGGCTATAAATACCTTTCAAATCGAGGCTAGGCTAACACTACACTGGCGTATGTCATCAGTAAGGAAGCCAGATTCACATTTTCATTTTTTTTTTCTTCCCACAAACCAGCCTCAGAGCAGATGTCGTCAAACTAATGGGGGAACTTTTCATTCTCCAGACTTTCCTATAAAATTCCCATGGCAGTATCTTATCCCTATAATGTATGGTATTATTTTCTCATCGTTTTTTCCCAGCCGGTAGTTGAGCCAGAGGGAGAGGTGGGTGG
The DNA here is from genome assembly GCA_038088735.1 of Panulirus argus. Lineage (NCBI taxonomy): Eukaryota > Metazoa > Arthropoda > Malacostraca > Decapoda > Palinuridae > Panulirus > Panulirus argus. The sequence goes on from JAYMFT010395077.1 coordinate 3,142, forward strand.
GGTACGCTCCTTCTGGACTCCTACCCTGTTTCTACCACTGTACTGAGATATTCTCGTTTTCTACGTAGATATCCCCGTTATGGACCATCGGGTCAACTGTTATCTTCCCTCGTAGGTCACGGGCCAAGCAACCATACCCAAGGGGTCGTTAGCCGTCGTGCTAGTCAACGTTAGCTCGAGCCCTGGCGTGAGTGTCGTCCTCTTCCCAGGTCGGTAAACGGAGGTGGAGTTGGGGGGGGGGGCGTGTGTTCAGGTTATGGTGGCGAGTCTCTACCCCCTCCACCCGTGTCTTGAAGTGAGAGTGAAAGGAGGAGGAGGAGGAGGAGGAGGAGGAGGAAGGAGGGAGGGAGGGAAACACAGTGAGGCCAGAGGCAGGCAGGTCCGTTCGTCTGGTAACGAAGCTAATCTGTGAGGCTTGCACAGCGCCGTCCTCCAGCCCACCTTTTCTCTACTCTTTACAAGGTTAATCGGCACACCAGTGTTCTCTACCCACCCCAAGCCGACACTCTCAGCCCCAGAGCTCCAGGCATAACTCAACCCTAACCTCCGGCAAGTCTCACTCAGCCCTAACCCTCTGGCCACACTCAGCCCCGAAACACCAAAGCTTACCACACTCAACCCCAAAACCCCCAAAGCTTGCCACACTCAACCCTCCAAACTCCCCAAAGCCACACCCATCTTCCCCCGAGCCAATGAGATAACAGTCTCCCACCGTGGGGGGTGTTGTGGACCCCCTGGCGGTCACGTGATGAGTTCGCGTAAGACACAGTTTACAGTCAAACATTTCTCATGATAATGCGAAATGACCTCACGGTAATTACGACTTACACTTTGCCAGAATGACGAACCTGGGCAAACAGACAGACACGAAAGCGAGTAATTATGGAAAATCAACAATAAGAAGAAAGAAAGAAAAAAATCTTGTCAGAGTTTTGTTTTTGAGTGAGAAATAACTTGCATATAATCCGGGCGAAATCTGGGTCGCTCCCGTTCTATACTAAAATTTTTTTTTTATCGTGTTTTGAATGTGGACAGCTTCAGGCTAGGCGTTCGTCCAATACCAAATATCTGAAATTAAAAAAAAAAAAATCTTTATCAAAAACGTGACCTGAATTTATTCTAGATACCATCTATTTTGAGGGGAATTTATACTGGTCACATCTAAAATGATTTCAACTTTTCGCTTCTCTTTACACAACCCCTATGAGCACGACGGTACGACCCTTGTGCATGACTACGATCTCTGAGAACGGTAAGACCCTCACGCACGACGGTACGACCACTGAGCACGGTACGACCCTTATCCACGACGGTGCGACCATTGAGCACGGTGCCACCCTTGTCCACGACTGTACAAACCTATAGCAAGACGATACGACTCCCTTGGTCGTACCGTCGTGCTTAAGGGTCGTACCGTCGTGCTCAAGGGTCGTGTCTTCGTGTTCAGGGGTCGTAGCGTCTTCCGCAAGACCACTTATCGGGTGAAAGGAGTAGAAAAGATAAAGTAATTAATAACGGCCAATCCTCGGATGACCGGTCTCGACACAGAAACCGTGGGAAGCAGCAGCCATACGCGTTGCCTCGGGTTGAATTCAAGCCCTTGCGGAGAACGACACTTGAAGAAGAGGGGGGGAAAAAGCAGCAACACACAGCGTACAAAAGGGGATGCATGAAGAGAGGTGATGCCAGGCGAATTACTGAACAGGAAAAGGGTTTTTGACAAGGGGGCAAAAGAATGACTCTCAGATACAGACAGAGGGAGGTTTTCTTTATTACATTCTACCGCTCAACACTTCTCAAGACTGTTATATTTGATTTTAAACCGTTCTACCACGTCTTCTCAACAAGCAAGATCTTCACGAGCCGCTCAGCCAGCGAGACCTCCTCCCTCCACACACAGACCCAGCCAGCCAGCATAGCAACAAAATGCCAGACGGGGGAAAATCTCGCTCCGGTAAAGTGCCAGAAACCTCAACAGATAAATGATAATGATAGTAATACGAATATCATATCACACGTACCAAGTAAAGTGTATTTCATCATTCTATATACTTAATGTCATTGTTTTCTTTAAATGAAAGTTTAAATACTGTGAAAACCCTTGCGAGGCGTCTGACGAAGCGCCGTATTTTTACTGGGATTTTAAAGATGGCGGGAAGGGTTGTGCGAGTGTTGCCATAAACAGCTTTATTTTTATTTGGTTAAAACTTTTTTTGCGTCCAGGACTTTAATATAAAACTGATTCACAGTGGACTCTTATAAAAGAGATAAGGTTTCGCGTCTTCTTACTTTACTCACTATCTTATCTATTCCCACTCATTTGTTTTATTCAGTATATTGTTTCTTTTTGTTTATTGCCATTGCTATAGTTAGCAGGTAGCATTTATTTAAATTAATAGTTTCTTTAGCGCACTATCCTCAGCATGGTATTAATATTACTGTCTTAGAGAATTTATTTAACAGTTTATCACTGTTCTCACTGCCCCGTGGTGCCTCGAGGCAACTAAAAACTTCTCATTCTTGGTAATATTGCTGCAGGGAGTTTATAGTTTGCTTTTAAACGGCTCTCCGTTGTTTATTAATCTGGTAGGGTCCACGCTGTGTCTCGGGCTTTCAAATTAATCCCAGGAACAGACTAGAGCGGCCGCAAAACACACACCCAGCCACGGTACATGGATCTCTCTCTGGTAACATATAGCCAGCAACAGACCGTTAAGAATCACGTTATATAATACCACACAATAGCCAACAGTCTGCGACAGCCGGGGAAAACATCGTCAGGAGTAGACTCAAGAGAGAGTTGGCTGTACAACCGAGCTTGGCGATAAATGTTGTGACTCTGGCGTTGAAATACCGCCAAAGTTGCAATCTACACGGATCTTTATGATGTTTCCTCGTACATAAAAACTACGAGGGATGGGAACGGAGGGATGGAAACCCTTCCCTCTTTAACGACTTTCCAAAAGGAACAGAGGAATGAACCAAGCGAGGATTTCACTTCTTCTCAATCTCATTCATCTATTCCAGTCGCTCTTTCGCTCACACGTGAAGCAGCGAACTGTACATTTAGAAGGGAAAAATGTCTTTCAGTCCCAACTCTCTGTTAATACCCACGCCACGGTAAATAGGCTAGTAGTACACACGGAATATTTCATATCACCCAAACCTGATGATTAAAACTGACTCTGGAGCCAGGTGTGTTTACCGACCTCGAAAAAAAAAGTCGTACACCTGGCCCCGAGCTCTTCTGGGAACGGGGCAAAGTTGGAGGCAACGTGAGGAGGCAATATTGTAGGAGTTCTTGATCAACATGAATTGTAATTTATGATGAGAAGGTAGTGACGTACGTGGGAGAAAACGGGAAGCATATGAGGAGTCAGGTGACGATATATACATATATATATATATATAGATAGATAGATAGATAGATAGATAGATATAAAGATAGATTGATAGACAAACAGACAAATAGGACGCTGTTATCGAACACGGTTAAATTCAGAGGTCGGCCATCTTCTGTCTCCTGCCAGAGACATTCAAACACATCGTCACGCCCCAGGGGGATGGGCAGCCAAGCCTGATCGTCGTCGCCACCACCACCGCTACCGCTACCGCGGCTCCTGACGGGCCAGGCAGCCGGCCAACCGACCGTCTTGCTGCCTCTTTCACCTGAGGGAGGAAGATGAGGAGGTCCTGTTGCTAGTCGCGTCACGACCTCGGTGCAGGAAGACACGGTCCGTCAGCCTGCCAATTAGTCAACCAGCCTGACATACTTACTCACTCACTCTCACTCACTCACTCACTCACTTACTCGCCTCAGCAGGAGGGAGGCAGGCAGTGTCTGATTACCCCCTGTGCCTATGAATCATGGCTTCGCGACCACTGAGGCTGGCCGAGCCCTTGGCTGGGGCTGCTCGTCCCTCCCTCCCCCGGAGCGCCCGCTGGGGCCGCCTCCTCTGACGCAAGACGGATGAGAGAGAGAGTCCTCAGACAGATCGTTTCCACTCTCCAAAATCCTACAAATTGGGTTGTTTACTTGAGTTAATGGCGAGTGCGGGTCGTGAAGAGGGTCGGGATGACGGGTCTGGCCCCGAGGGAGGGGCGGGCGGGAGGAGGTGGGTGGGTGGGTGGGGAGGAGAAGGAGGAGGAGGAGGAGGAGGAGAGGGGCCGCTACGAAGTCCCTCGAGCGCCACTCCCTCGGGTTTACGACACTCCGGAGGGCACTCGTCGACCTATTTACCCGCCCTGTGATCATTTCTAAATCTCATCCACGACCCGGGCGGAGGTTTTTCAGAAGATAGCACGGCGACACACTCAACGCCATGAGGACTTCACGCGATACTCAGCTGTGGGAGCAGAGGCCTGTGTGAGGGGCTAAGGACGACGAGGGGGGCCACTCATGGCTCCCTAGGAGGCGCCTCCGGTATACAAAATCACGGTCCGACCTCTCCCTTGTTACCCCCGGTAGCCCAAATATACTTCTACAGGCTCCTCTTAAGTCCCTTCTTCGGTGTCTGTGACGACACCCGGCACACCTACTGAAGGGGTTCCTTTCATTCGCCAACGAGGACCCGGCCCGTCACGTCAGACGGGGGAAATTACAAAGCATTTTTGTGCCGGGCATCAGCGAAGCACCACAAGAGTCGCTTTGTCTCGGGTCTGCGTGTCTCGTGTGTCGTGGGGGGAGGAGGGCGAGCGAGCGAGGCAGGCGCGGGACGCGTCGCAATTTTATATCAAACGTGAGGGAGGGAGGGAGGGAGGGACGAGGCAGACCCGCTCCTTCTACCGCCGTCGCACCCGAGGCTGGTGGAGTGCCTCACTGTGACCCCGCCAGGGCTGATGCACCGCGGAGGATCATACGGTCGCACCCCAGTCGTCGTGAGGGCTCAAGTGTATGCCTGATGGTAATTCTTCACCCTGGAGGATGAGGTGGGGGTTCACCACCGTTCACCTAGTGAGGGACCATCACTCCTTCCCTATAACACTCGAAACAAATGACAAACGTTCCTTAGAACACAGTCCTTCTCTCACACAGCTGTTTGTTTTGACTGATGTGAATTAACTGTACTGCATCTTACGTTCAAAGATGACGTTAAGCAAGGAGAAATATCTTTTTCCACGACACTACCGAAGATAAACAGAGAGAATCTAAATATCAGTTCAACTCCCAAACCGAGACAACATGGACTCCCTATCTTGTCTCACTATGGACGTGACACTTCCGAGTGTCGTTCTCCATAAGGAAAGCACGACTCTCGGCTACACTAGGTCATCATCCCACGACAAAATCCTCGTCAAATCACAGCCCCATCAGGCCCCCACCCGCCTCGGCCCCGGTGCTAGACGGGGCGCAGGACTGACCCTGCCCAACATGGAAAATCTTGAGGTCTCGTCTCTCACTAGCCATGATTATCCAAGGCCATTCGCCAGCCCGGACAACGGTGGCCCTCCTCTCGTGCGACAGTGTTTCAAGCGGGGTGAAAACTCGCTCCCTTCCTGGAGGGAATCTCAACCTCACTCTGCCTCAAGGGAATCAAGCCATTTCTATCCACATTTAGGTAGAACCATCGTCAAATGAGATACAACCTCTCGCATCTTTCTTTTTTTTACTGTAACCGAAACGTTACAGGTAACTGAATGCCCTGATTAGAATGTACCCAGACGATACAAGTAACCATTCATATAAGGGCCCATTAGCATCACACAGGACGGTACGCTAATGGTCTATAATGAGAGAGAGAGAGAAAAAAAAAAGATTCATTTCGACATCTGTTCTTGACTCGGAGCTCTATCGGCCAGAGCCACTCCGTCTAGGGACGTCTGTGAACTTCCAGTGGTGGAGGACTTGTGAATTCCTTTCCTGTCCCTAGACACCTCCTCATCAGCAGCCATCAGACTGCCTGACAATACCCCCTCACACATCCTGGAGTGGCTGCCGAGGTCCTCCTCGAGCGAGGTCGTAAACTGGGGTTGTTTTTTTCCCCGAGAGCGGAGGGTCGCGCGGTCCCCTGTAAAGTGGAGGGGAACAAGGGGTTCCCCTCACACACTCCCGAGCGCAACCTTCCATATGTCCTCATCCACCCACCTGCTTCCCCTGGCCTTACGCCTACACACAACAACCAAATCACAAACTCACCCACTTGTGCCTGCGACTCAAGCCCAGGAACCATCCACCTGACCCTCCACACGATCAGAAACACCCAAAAAGACCCTCCTGCGTGTTCAGGAACCATCCATCCAACACATCCACCCTCCCACCTTCTGCCATTACCACCGACATCATCAACTCGTCCACGTCACCTTCGTCAGTCCGTGCATCGGGGGCTTGGCCCCCATAACACAATGGGCCGGCCACCCCCACCCAGTCAGCCATGGCCCACTCTCCCTCCAGCCGATAACAAACAGTTATTTTGAGGAAAGATAAATACATGACGCCCCCCTCCTCCCACAGACCCCAGCCTCGGCACCACCTGCCGTCCTCGCCCTTGCCTGCCTGTCAAACTCAAGCGCCACTGACGTTGGGAGCCAACAAACTCATCAATACCTCGCATAGTTACGAAAATTATCTGTAATGAAGTTACACACACACACACACACGTATATACGTTGCCTATTGAGTTATAACATGATTCAATATGTAACGTTCGCATCGTTAATTATAACTGCAGCGTGTCTCACGGGGGGGTGTAAAGGCAGGCCAGGACACGACGACTCTAGGGCCTAGCTCGGAGGTCAGGCTGGATGCTGTTATGACGAAAAGTGCTGTTCGGCGTCTGTTTACAGATGCGTCACCGATGAAGACCTGTTACCTCCGTAACACCAGCGGGTGTGTGTGTGTGTGTGTGTGTGTTTTGCATCCTTAGTGCTTGCGTCAAGTGATGTAATGACCCGAGAACAATCCTGGTCTAGAAGCGTACTGGCCAGCCTATCGGCGACCCTCCTGTGTCCTTGTATTGTCCCCACTGAACGCTCTGTACGTGCCTCCACCTACCCCCTAGCCAAGTACCTACCCTTCACCCATGCTATCACTTAAATGCTTGGTCTGTATATAACTAAGTAAATAAAGGCCTGAAATTAATCTCCTGAGTGCAGACCTGGACTGGGAGAGAGCACTGAGTGCATCCCAGGGGCAGGAAAGTGATGAGAGTAAAACCTGGACTCAAGTTGTACCTTAAAATTCTACTCTAAATGTGCTGAGTGCAACATACTATCACCACCATCACCACTACTACTACTACTCCTACTATAACTATTATAATCATTAGTATTAGTATCAATATTTTGAGTGTGTTGAGTGACGTAGGTAGGCCCACAGGCGTGGAAGGAGAGTGCACACGAAGGCAGCGGGAGACTAGGGGGGGGCGCACTAGCACGAATCTTAAACCAACACAGTTGCTACACTCTCTGGAGAACCCACCCACTTGAGCACAAACAAACAATGGCAGTGCCAGTGCAGGGCTGCACTCTCTAAGGAAGCAAGACGAGTACACAAACAACAAAAGAAGAAGACGGTGGCATGGAGCAACATTCCCCGGAGAACCAAACGGGAGTACAAACAGAAGAAAGCAATTCAGGTCAAAAGCAGATGCTTTGAAACCCATGTCAGTCATACGAATGAAAAAGGTTCCTCTTCTAAAACACTGTCATAACACTCCGACAGTTATCTCAACACCACGAGTCTCCTTCTTTCTCCAGATTTGGGTTCACGTGTCTCCCAGAGTCAACCGGAGAAGAATGATAAGTGTAACGAAAGTGTGACATAACTGCATGCAAGTCCCAAGGTGACGATGGGAACTCCACATTCACACACATTCGAGTCTGGCCGGAGCTGGGCCCTCCCTCCTCCGCACCTCTGAGACAGACGGAGCGGCTTCGCCCAATGAGTGGGACAACAGCCAAGACCCCTACACACACACACACACACACACACACACACATAGCCACACACAGCTGCTCGAAGCCCTCAGCTCTCACTAGGCCCCCAGATTCATCAGGCCGACCAGCGAGCGACGCCTTACGCCTGCGTGACGAGAGCCGGACTGGACTCACTCGTCAGCCGTCCAGAGTGGAGGAAGTCTTTTCAATAAAATGACTTTCCATCATTTCAGGGACTTCCTCCTCCCTCCTTTCCCTCTCCTCTCCCTGAACACACCTCTCCTTGTAAACTCTCAAGTAGGCCTCTCCACTGCCGGCCCAGTCAGCCCGGCCAGGTCACAAGGGCGTCCTTAACAAAGGGCCCAGCAGGCATCCTAGAAACAAAAAAAAAAACCTCCTCCTCCCTCCACCACCGATTTATATCAGAGCGATGTACAGATTCCCTCCCGCAGTGTCGCCGCACTCTGAGGTATGCCACTGTCCCACACTGTCCCCTTCTTCGGCAGCCGTGAGCATTACTCCTTGCACACACACACACACACACACCAGCCGTGAACCTCTTCAGCTGGTGCTCCCTAGAACTGCAGAGTCCTAAAATTGAGATGACACCAATCTGTCACGAAGAAAGGTATGAGTAACCAATGGGTACCCAAGAAATAAAGCCACAGTTCTTGTTAAGAGTTTCTTAACATTTTATACACAATTGTGGCCAATCACTACACAGATAACTGATTCGAGTAATATTCTGCTTTCTCGTGTCTTTTCTGGCGGAGTTTTCGTTTTTATGAAAAAAAAAAGTGAATTTAAATTTGCTGATGCCAGACATGTGTATGGTAACACTCCCCTGAAATGCCCGTGGGTGAGTTGATATGAAGTGAGAGTACCCCAGACGAGTCAGTGATCTAGACGCCCAACCCACAACTTAGCAAAGAACATCTATTTTCTCTTGGTTTCACTGATCACTGTGTGGCCGACGGCATCTCAAGAGTGGGCCGTTGTGACGTCTCTTTCTTCCCCTACACCGCGAAGCTCTGGAACTCTTTATCCCCTTCGTGTCATTTCTAACAAGTGCGACCTGATCCTTTCCACAGGGCAGATTTTACACTCCCTCCAAAATCTCGGTAATATTTTTTTTCTTGTCATTTCCCAATCCATCTAACCCCCTTTTCTCGTACTTCAGTTACGGCCTGGCCTCCAATGTGGACCCGTGTCCCTGACTGGAGCCTCTAGCAGTAAAATATAAGGGCAAGGCTCAAGAAAACCCCCCCCTACACTACTACGAGAAGTCTAGAAACGGGGAAAAGCTTCTTGAGTCTCACAACCATTTCATTCCCCTCAGCTGAGGTAACCCTATATGAGCTTCGGCAAGTCAGTAACCACAGATGGTCCGTCCGGACAGAGAGAGGCCCCCACATACATATTCTAAACCAACACCACACCAGAGGTATATACACAGCCCTATTCTCCTCAGTTGATCCTTCCAATACATCCTTATTCTGTGCTTCAATTTCCACAGTGGCCAACTGAAGCCTGCAGAGACTCCGTGGATCCCCCCAGTATCAGGGGAAGTCTATCATCATGAGAGACTGAGGATGTTCCAAGTGTCCTCTCAAATACCCTGCTGGATGGGGTATTTAGAGGTGGGGGGTGGGGGTGTGGGTGTGTGTGTGTGTGTGTGTGGGACGACCACTCCACTCACAACAACCTGGCCCTGGGTGGAGGGGGAGGGGGAGAAGGAGGAGGAGGAGGAGGAGGAGGAGGGGTGAGGGGGGTCGTCTGGGAGGGGAGGAGGGAGCCTTCTCTCTCTCTCTCTCTTCTCTCTCTCTCTCTCTCTCTCCATGCCCTACCATGTGAGGCAGGGCCACCAGAGTTCCCCCCACAAAGCCCGTCACGCACGTTGTGGGAAAACCTATTCCATGTGTCCGAATCTTGGCCTCCCGCTCGCTCCTTGAGCGTACCCTAACTGCTGTTATACTCCTGTTACTTAACACAGCTACTTCCACTACAGCTTAGACCACTCCCTACGACCGCTGCTTCGACTTGAAAATGACAGTGCCGTTTCTTCCGCTACGGGAATTATCATTAACAACACCAAGAACTAGAGCGAGGGCCAGGGTGATGATCCCCTAGTCGAAATATCCACCACACTGCATCAGCACACACACACACAGCAGTGGGTGTAGGTAGGTAGCCAGCCTCCACTTCTATAGAACAAGACATTGGTCCACAACGCCGACGGGAGAGAGAAACCTCCACCTCCACCACCCACAACGAGCACCAAGACCCGGGAGCCACCACACAGGGCGAAATAAACAAGAGCGGGCGTGGATGAGGACGTCTGGCGAAGAGCGACAACAACCAAAGCGCCACCAATCAGCAAGAATTTCCTGCGCTGGTAGCGGGTAGCGCCGGGGGCCGAGTGTGAGCCACAACGCTGTACTTGTTCTCTCCCAGCCTCAGCTGTTGCAGCCAGTCCTGCCGGCCGGCCGGCCGGCCAGGGAGAGAGAGGAAGGGAGAGAGAGGGAGGGAGAGAGGGAGGGGAAGCCTAGGCAGCTGATACCATTACCACAAACACCGTAATTACATCGCCCCCACGATATCACTTGGACACTCGCTCGTTTCAGCAGCGCGTCTTGTGCCACTTGAAAACCTGATGATTCACACGTTTCGAAGCATATCAAGGTCGGTCGAAACCAACCCCCCTCCCCCAAGGGCCTCACAGAGATCTCCACATGTTTTTTTTTTTGACAGTGACTCTGAAGAAGACTCAGTGGTTTACTCAATGAGGCCTCAGAACACGAACCACTGCTACTTCCCAAGGCTTCGTTAAACCCACTGCCAAAAAACAACTCTCCCTCGAAATTAAAGCTTGCGGCGCTAAACGCTTAAAAAGAAAAAAACGACGCTTCTTAACAAGAACAGACAAAAGGAGGTCCGCAAAGAACGTTCTCTGCTATAAACGTACACTGGTAAAATAGAGTGAGTCCAGATTATTACTTTTTGGTGGCTTCTGAGACGTGCCTCGCTACTACCAGTAAGTAGATCCTCGAGATGTGTCGTGTTCTGACGTACTCCAGCAAAGACGCCGTCTTCCAATCTGTACAATAAATTCGTCTTTCTTGCAGGGGAAAAAGATAATTAGCATTTTTCTTTCTTTTTGGCCACAATATACGTACCTTGCTAGTCACCTAGTTTTCCAAACGGCCTTTGTTAAGGGCGTACTAAGCGAACGAGTTAACTACGTAATACGCTCATAACTCATCCTGCTCAAAACGTACCTGACGAAAAAAAAAATTTTCCTATTTTAGCTAAAATTGATCTAACAGCGTTTCTGGTTAAAAACCATCTAACCTAAATAAAAGAAATATAAGATAAATACCTCATTTAAAGCTTGGGTCAAAGGACAAGCCATCAGTGCCCAAGGGTCGTACCCTCGAGCTCAAGGGGTTAAACCAGACACCCCCTCCTCCTCCGTAAACACCTCTCCAAGCACTGCGATAATGCCTATCTATACGTCATCCTAAGCCATACAAACACTCATTACGACACTCCTCGCAAAGCTTACACATTAGGATACCACTTGTCCATAGAAGGAGGTCTGAAGGACCCTCCACCGGAGTCCCTCGGTACACAGAGAATCCTTCAACATCGACTAGGTCTGGAGAAGGTCTGCAGGACCCCCCATCAGAGTTCCTTCGGTGCACAGAGAGAATCCTTCACCATCGGTTGGGCAAAGCAGAGTACGAGTCCCTAGGGGCGTGAAGGAAGGGGTCCTTCCCATGACCTCAATAGCATCATGTGTGGCAGCCGAGGCCATACCCCTGATTCACCACGGGTCATCAGTGCCACCGGACAGTGATGCAGTGATCTACTGATCCAGTGATGAAGAGCTGCAGTGATTCAGGCAGAGATGCGCTGATTCAGATACATATATTGATGTAGATTCGGTGACACGCTGATTCTCAGAGACGTATTGATGTAAAGATACAATGAGGCAGTGATGCAATAAGGCAGTGACACAGTGGTACAGTGTGATACATAAGACCAACAACTTCATCACTGTCGGTAAACTGCAGTGATTACACGAACCGACACAACGCAGTGTTACAGCGACACCACCATACGGTACAGAACTAATACAGCAACGGTGACGTACCGTTACAGTTACAAGGGAACACTTAGCAAGGGAATAACTCCGCGATACTGACATAAACACGCACCTTATACATACAGAGGGAGGGAGAGAGGGACGGTACTGGCAACACAAAGCCACTGTCTAAGAAGACGATGCAAGGGATCCACTTCCCGAAGGAGAGGAGATATCACGGAGATCGGGAGGTGCTTGACGTTATCGCATCACGAGGAACGCGCAATGGTGTCTGGAGACATCTGAGGACGTCTGGAGACATCTAGGGACGTCTGGAGACATCTAAGGACGTCTGGAGACATCTGGGGACGTCTGGAGACATCTAGGGACGTCTGGAGACATCTGGGGACGTCTGGAGACATCTGGGGACGTCTGGAGACATCTGGGGACGTTTGGAGACATCTGAGGACATCTGGAGACTTCTGAGGACGTCTACGGATGTCCGTGAATGTATCTGAAGACATTACGCAACATTAAGACTTATTAGAAACGAAAATGTGTCCATCAAATATATTTCCATTTGTTGTGATTAAATTCCCACAACCGCTGTTAAATTTCTTTATAATTAACCTTCCCGTTTGTATGAGGTTCATTACCAGAATGTTATGCCTCTGTTGGGGAGGGAGGAGGTGGGGAGGAAGGAGGAGGAGGAGGAGGATGTTAGTTACGATAACACCAGAAAAAAAATGTAATTGACGATTGAATGCATTTCCTTGGGAGACCCGTTCGACGTCCTGGGCAGAGGGAACCCCGAACGCTGCCTTATTCCCACCTCCAACTTCGCTCTCTCCTCCTCCTTCTCCTCCTCCCTCGCTAGGGTGATGATGTACGACCTTTGAGGACGACGATACGCAGGGCCTTGAGCACGACGGTATGATCCTCTGAGTACGAGGGAACGACCCCTGTCCTTCAGTAACCAAGGGGAGTACCACCACCACCACCACTTGTCTACGACAATGGTCGTAACGCTGAGTCCGAGAACCGTACCGTCGTGCTCGCTGAGTCGTAAAGTCTTGCACAGAGGTCTCCCCGTCGTGCCCGAGGATCGTAAGGGGTCGCTGACGGGCGACGGACCGCCGTTCCCAAGACGTATCACGAAATCAAGCGTCGAAGCGAGAGCGAGTTGAATGAGTCGGTCGGGCCATACCACCAAAGAGAGGGAGGGGAGGAAGAAGGAAGGAAGGAAGGAGGGAGGGAGGGACTCTCCTGCAGCTGCAGGAGGAGGGGAGGAGGTCGTCTTCGTCGTCCTCCTCCTCCTCCTTCTTGGTCGTCTTGGTCGTCCTCCCACTGGTAGAAAGCATCATATACATGATCAACAGAGACAACCGCCCTGCAGGACCGGGTCCTCTGTGTGTGTGTGTGTGTGTCTGTGTGCATCACCCGCCCTACGGCAACAGCTGTTGCTCACCTCCACCCGCGCCATCGATCTGCTGGAGCCACAGACTCGGACTAACGGACGGGTCTCTCTCTCTCTCTCTCTCTCCCCCTCCTCCTCTCCTGCTGTCTCCCCACTTGTTCAAACTGTGTGGCCAACTTTGTCGCCATAGTCTCCCCTGATACATGCACTAATATCGTTGTCATCATCACTATCATTCGTATCATTGCGTATAGTTATCATCATCACTATCACTAGTTATCATTACGTATCGTTATCATAATCACTATCATTTGTATCATTACATATCGTTATCATCATCACTATCATTAGTATCATTCCACATCATTATCATCATCACTATCATTAGTATCATTACATATCGTTATCATCATCACTATCATTAGTATCATTACTATCCTTCCTTTCTCAACTTCTTTCGGAATGTTCGCCATCTCCCGCGATAGTGAGGTAGCGCCAGGAACAGACGTGGAAATGGCCTCATCCGCCCACATCCAATTATATAATCATTACTATTATCATCACTACTAATCGTAGACTAAATCAAGGACGAATAAAATCTGCTTATTTGCATACTTTGACCCGAGAAAACACGCGATTATACTAGACTGAATAAGGGAATATGGACATAGGGGAAGGCTCTGTAATGCGTAGACATTTTCTGAAGTCTCATACGAGTGGATTTAAATCAGATTAGGATTAGGGACTTATGGGAACTAATCAGGACCAATCCCAGTGGTGCAATACGATCCAGACGCCCGCACCGCACCCAGTTTAAATATCGTCCCCCCCGTACTGCCGCCTGCGGCTTGTGCGGCCACCACCACCGCCGCCGCCGCTGCTGCGGGAGAGGCGAGGCTCGACCGTCCCTGTAACTCACTAGGCCGGGCGGGCGGCTCGGCTCTCGGGCGGGCGGGCGGGAGGGCGGCCAGACACCCACTCACCCAACCACCCACCCACCTAGCCCTCCCTGGGAGTGCGGCCGGGCGGTGTGCGCCGCCACAGAGGTAGCTTCCTCACCACACACACCCACGCACACACACACACACACACACACACACCCACCCACCACCCACCCACCCACCCACACACGCACCACCCACCCACCCACACACACACACACACACACAGACCTTTATTGTGCCCCGATGATAGAATGTTTCCGGACTCCCTGCTGCCCCCTACTGCTCCTGCTGTTCCTGCTGCTGTTCCTGCTCCACTTGCCCCTCCTGCTGCTTAGGTTTGCTGTCACTGCTGGTGACGTAGCTGCTGCTGTTGCTGTCGGCGATACTCCTGCTGCTGCTGCTCCACTGTTATCCGAGTGGCACTCCTCCTGCTGTTACTGTTGCCAACGCCACTTCTGTTGCCTGTTCTGGTGTCCATTGCCGCAGCTGCTGCCTGCTACTCCCGTCTGTTCCGCGTTGCTTTGATGCTGCTGTTCCCCTTTCTCTTCTACTCGCAGCGAGTGTGCTACTCCTGCTATCTTTTCTGTTCCCCTTTAACTCTCTGTTGCCCCGCCAGACCTGAGCGTCCTATGCGTCTTATGATATTCTCTCTGGCCGCTGTTACTAAGGATGCTGTTTCTTCCTACTCCCTGTTGCTACCGCTGTTGCTGTTCCTCTTTCTGCTGCTGCTGTTGTTACTGTTACTGATGCTGTGACTGTTACAGCGTTCTCTATTACCCGTTACTGTTGCTGCTGCTGCTCCTATTGCTAGTGATGCTGCTGCTGCTTCTTACCGTTGCTGTTCTTGCTGTTACTGTTACTGTTGCTTCTGCCGCTGTTCCTGTTGTAGTTGGTAAAGCAACAGTAACTGTTTTCGCTTCTGTTACTTCTCTCACCACAGCGATGAATGTTCTTACTGATGCTTGTCAAAGTACATAAAAGCTGTCGTTTCCTTCTACATACAAACACACACACACACACACACACACACACATACACACACACACACACACACACACACATACATACACACATACGAGTGTAGAACTCTCTCCCCGTAACACTCAAACAGTAATCCCACAGCTCTGCTTCAAGAACTCCCAAAGCAGGAGATTTACGTAAATGAATTCGTCTCGAGGAACTTCCCCTTGAGCGAGTCTTGGGCTGTATCACATGCTTATGAGAGAATTTGCATATTAATCCTTTACTTAGAAAAAAAATCTGTCGTAATTTGAATATAATCAACATTGTAATCATTTATGATAACTTACAGGACGTTATCATACCATTCATTTATTCATTATTAATTCATTCATTTATTAGTCATGTGTCAATAGGGTTTTGCATATAATTATTCAAAATGTTTTGCATACATTCTGATAAAAAGTTTTTTTTATCTTGTTGAGCTATAGAACGTAAACAAACACAGTCCAATGCAGCTGCAGGGTAAGTGTGAGAGGACCTTAATACAGGTATGTATCCTTAAGTATGAGCATATTATCATGACGGGGATGCTGAGCAAGTGGGGGCAGGTGTGTGGCTGAGGACAGGTGAAGGCAGGTGTGTGGCTGCGGACAGATGAAGGTAGATGTATGGTTGAGGAGAGGTGAAGGCAGGTGTGTGGCTGAGGACAGGTGAAGGCAGGTGTGTGGCTGAGGATAGGTAAAGGCAGATGTGTGACTGAGGACAGAAGAAGGCAGGTGTGTGGCTGAGGACAGAAGAAGGCAGGTGTGTGGCTGAGGACAGGTGAAGGTAGGTGAGGACACATAACAGACTCCCCTGGTGGCCAGGTCTATATTGAAGACACCGAGGTACTAGGAGGAGAGAGAGAGAGAGAGAGAGAGAGAGAGAGAGAGAGAGAGAGAGATCGGGGTGC
>JAYMFT010395088.1:0-19376 GCA_038088735.1 Panulirus argus
ATGGTTTAATCGAGAAGATTGTATAGAAGGCATCTTTTGTAATTTTCAAAGTTTACTGATGAACCTCTGACTAGTTCTTAAAGATATCAAAGACGATCTAACATACTTGTAATAACGATTTGAGGTCATGAAAAAGTTAGAAACAGTGCTTAATATTTCGAAATAAATTTAGAAACGATTTGTAAAACAACTTGAGACGACCTGAAAAGTTGACTTTTACGATTTGAAATCTTATTAGAAACAATAGTGTGTAAAGGTTATTCCGGCTAAACTCTTTGGAATAGTCGAGAAAATTATATTTTGATTTAATGTGGTTATAAATGTTTGTCGGAGACAAAATTTTGTAAAGATCATTTCAGTCGGTTATGAAGATATAACACACTTGAAATGACGATTTTAGTTCATGAAAAGTATTGACGCGGCTCTTCAATAATACTTGAAAACTAATAAAAATTATAAAAAAAAAAAGCCTTGAGAGGATCTAAAAAATTGAAAATGACGATTTCATATTTTGATAAAGACAAAATATGAAGTTAATTATTAAAGTCTGTATCGTTGGTTATTCCATCTAAACATTTTAATATTGTTGAAAGTGATTTTTTTTTTGGTCATCCTGTGTGATTTTGGATATTATGGAAAAAACTGAGAAATTTGTAAAGAACATCATTTAACACTTTTGATGACGATTTCGTTATGAAAAATGTGCAAGCTGTTGTTTAATTATACTTGAAAACTAATGAAAGAAATGGAAAAAAACTGCTTGAGAGGATCTGAAGAATTAACAATGACGCTTTGAGATCTTTATGAAGTTAGTTATCAAAGTCTGTAAAGTTGGTTATTTCGACTAACCTTTTTCAAGTTATCGAGAACGTTCTCGTGGTCAGTTGGTGTGATTTCGGAAGTTTACTGAAGACGTTCTGAGAAGTTAGTAAACACGATCATATATAAATTGAGAAATCATGAAAACGGTCAAAGCAGTGTTTAATATTTAGTAAAATTTATGAAATACAAATTATGATCTGAAAAGCTCACTATGACATTATGAAATGTAATAAAAACAACATGTAATGTTGGTTATCCCAATTAAACTTTTTGGAATAGTTCAGAAGCTTTTATTTTAGGTTAGTTATTGTGATTTTGAATGTTTATCGAAGAAACAAAAATTTGTAACGGCTATGAGAAAGTAACACACTTGTTATGACGATTTAAGGTCATGAAAACAATTTAAATGGTTCTTTAACAATACCAAAAAACTAATAAAAATGATGAAACAAAAAAAAAAAAGAGAGGATCTGAAAAGTTGACAATGACGATTTGAGATTTTTATATACACAGAATATGAAGATAGCTGTAATGGTTATTTCGACAAAATTTTTTGGAATAGTCGAAAAGGTTCTATCAGAGTTTATGAAAACTGTAGAAGTGGTTTGATAATACTTGATTAATGAAACAACTTGAGAGGTTCTTAAAGGCTGACAATGACGATTTTGAGACCTTTATAGACACAAAATATGAGGTTAGTTATTAAAGTCTCTAAAGATGGTTATTTCGAATAACCTCTTTGGAATAGTCGAGGTTTCTATTGCGGTCAATTTGTGTGATTTTGGATGACGTTCTGAGGTTAGTAAAGACGATCACTTATGTTAATTATGACGATCTAGCACAATTATAATAAATTGAGAAATCATGAAAACGGTCGAAGCTGTGTTTAATATTTCGAATTTCATGAAAACGCATTGAAATACAACTTGAGACGATCTAAAAAGTTGACAATGACGATTTGAAATTTTAATAGAAATAAGAGTCTGTAAAATTGATCTTCCCGATTTTGGATGTTTATCGAAAAAATGAGAAGTATGTAAAGAAAATCATTTAAGTCGGTTATGACGAAAACTAATTAAAATGATCAAAAAGATAAGTTGAGAGGATTTGAGAAGTTGACAATGACGATTTGAGAACTTTATAGACAATATATGAACTTAGCTGGTTATTTCGACTAACATTTTAAGAATTAGTCGAGAAAATACTGCTGTGGTTCATTTTTGTAATTTTGGGTGTATACTGATGACTTTCTTAGGTTTATAAAAACGATCATTTAATTAGGTTATAACGATCTAACACACATGAATTGAAAAATCGAGAAAACGGTCAAAGATGTGTTTAATATTTAATAAAATTTATGAAGTCGATTTGAAAAACAACTTGAGATGACGATTTGAAATCATTAAGAAAAAACTGTAAAGGTGGTTATCCCGACTAAACTTTCTGGAATAGTTAAGAAGCGTTAATTTTGGTCATTTGGTGTGATTTTGAATGTTTATCGAAGAACCTTTTTGAAATTCGTGGACTGTTAAAGCGGTTGTTAAATGATAGTTGAAAAATGATATAAATGATCAAAAAAGAAAAAAAAATTGAGAGGATCTGATAAGATATAAATGATTTTAAATCTTTAAACATCATAACATTTTGTCTAATAATACGTATGAAATATTAAAAATTATCAAGAAAACAATTTAGGAGGCTCTGAAAAGTTGACAATGACGAGTTTAAATCTTTATATAGACAAAATATAGTTACTTATTAAACTTTGCAAATTTGTTTTTTTCGACTAAATTTTTTGGAAGAGTTGGAAAGGTTCTATCGTTCTCTGATTTAAGAAAAAAGAGAAATTGTAAAGATCATTTAATTCAAATATGGCGATCTAACGCACTAATGATTTGTGAAGTTTTGAAAACCTTGGACGCGGTTCTTTGACAATACGTGAAAATTGAAAATAGTCGAAAAGGTTCTATTATAGTCATTTGGTGTGATTTTGGATGTTTGTTCAAGAAAGTCATTTATTTGTAAAGATCATTTAATTCACTTATGACGAATTAAGAAATCATGAAAACGGTCCAAACAGTTTATTTTTTGTATGATATATGAAAACGATCTGAAAAACATCTTAAAAGTTCACTATGTTGATTTGAAATCTTAATAGAAGCAACAATCTGTAAAGCTGGTTACCCTAAGAATTCTGTAATAGTCGAGTAACAAATTTTGGCAATTTGGTTTATCGTAGAGGTTCTATTGTGGTCATTTGGTGTGATTTTGGATGTTTATTGAAGAAAATCTGAGAAACTTAAGCCGGATATGTCAATGAAAAGTGTGGGAGCGGTTTCTTTAATAATACTTGAAAAAGAATGAAAATGAAGAAAAAATATTTTGAAGGGTGACAAAGACGATTTGAGATCTTTATAGACAAAATATAGTTATCAAAGGTCGAAAGGCTCTATTATGGTCATTTAGTGCGATTTTGGAAGTTTGCTGATGACGTTATTAGAAAAAATTATGCCGGTTATGACGATCTAAAACAGTTTTAATAACGAATTGAGAAATAATGAAAACGTTAAAAAAGCGTTAATATTTCGAATATCATGAAAACGGTTAAGATAATCATAAAAACGTTCTGAAAAACAACTTGACACGAAGTTAAAAGATGACTATAACAGTTTGAAATCTTAAATGAAAGAACAGTATGTAAAGTTGCCTATCACGACTAAACTTTTTCGAATAGTATAGAAGTTTCTATTTTGGTTATTTTGTGTGACTTTGGATGTTTATCGAAAAAACTGAGTTTGTAACGATCATCTATATTGTTTATGACGATCTAACAGTCTTGCAATGACGAATTAAGAAATGAAAACGGTGGAATAAGTGTTTAATATTTCGTAAAATTTATGAGAACGATCTGAAAAATATGAGATGATCTTTAAAGTTTAATATGATGATTTGAGATAATAGAAAAAACAATTTTGAAATGATCGAAAAGCTTTCATTTTGATCATTTGGTATCATTTTGGATGTTTATAAGAAGTTTGTAACGATCATCTATGTCGTTTATGACGATCTAACAGTCTTGCAATGACGAATTAAGAAATGAAAACGGTCTGAAATACATCTCATCTTAAAAATTTAATATGATTCGAAATTAAAAAAAAAATCAATTTGTAAAGTTCATTAACATTTTGTAATAATTGAGCAGCTTTCATTTTGACCATTTGGATTCATTTTGAATGTTTATTGAAGAAACCCTGAGAAATTTGTTAAAAAGATAGTCAACTTTTCAGATCGTCTTAACTCGTTTATAGAACGTTTTCATGAAAATCTTCGACCTTTTTCATTGTTTCTTAATTCGTCCTAACAAATGTTATAGATCATCATAACAAATACAATTGATTGTTTTTGATATCTTCTCAGAACGTCACAAGTAAACATCCAAAATCACACAAATAGACCACAATGGAACCTTCGATTATTCGAAAGTGGTTAGTCAAAATGACCAACTTTACAGACTTTAAAAACTAACTATATGTCGTCTCTATAAAGATCTCAAATCGCTGTCAACTTTTAAGACCCTCTCAAGTTATTTTATTAATAATTTTCATTAGTTTCATGTAATAAGTTATCGCCTCCTCATTAAAAATGTAAGAATTTTTTCAACAAACATAGAAAATTACACCAAATGACCACAATAGAACCTTTTCGACTATTTCAAAACGCTTAGTCGAAATGCACAGCTTTACTTCATATTTTGTCTATATAAAGATCTCAAATTGTCATTGTAATCCTTTAAGATTTTTTTTTTTCATAATTTTCATGTTTTGAAGTATTTCTAAACAGGCGGTTTTACAGCTTTCATAACTTTTCAAATCGTCAAATTTCTGTTTTTTTGGATGTTTACTGATTACCTTCTGAGATGGTAAAGACGATTATTTATGTGGGGTTTGAATATCTAAAACTCTAATGACGAGAAATCATGAAAACGGTCGAAGCAGTGTTTAATATTTCGAATATCATGAAAACGTATTGGGAAACAGCTTGAGAGATCTTAAAAGATGACTTTAACGATTTGAAATCTTAATTGAAAGAAAAGTTTGTAAAGCTGGCTTTCCCGACTAAACTTTTTGGAACAGTGGAAAAAATTATAGATTGGATATTTGGTGTGATTTTGTAAAGATCATTTAACTCGAATATGACGATTTGAGAAGTTTGAAATCCTTCTTTGAAAACATAATAAGCAAATTATGGAAGTCTTTTAATTTGGTTTTAAGGACTAAAGTTGTTAGATTAATTAAGAAGGTTGTGTAAAAGCTAAATTGTGTAATTTTTGAAGTTTAATAATGAATCTGTTATTATAAATGAAGATTTGAAACATAAAAGCGGTCCAAGCAATTGCTTAATATGACTTGAGCTCCTATTGAAAACGTGATATGGAAAAGTCGAGTATGATGAAATGTTTTTCACAACATATGAAGTCCTGTCTTTAAGTTGTTGGGACAGTTGAGAAGATTCCAATGAGGTTATTTGGAATGATTTTGGAAATTTACTAATGATGCCCTGAGAAGATGTTAAAGACGATCATTTTTATTATGACTACCTAACACATTTTAAATGACGATTTGAGTCTTGAAAACGTTTCTTGCGGATGTTAAATATTACTTGAAAAACTATAGAAAACGATTTGAAAGACAACTTGAGAGGATTTGAAAATTTGAATATGACGATTTGACATTTATATAAAAAACATTATAAGCTAATCATGGAAGTCTGTAAATTTGGTTGTAAGGACTAAAGGTTGTATCGTGTACTTTTGGAAGATTACTGATGAACCTTAAGAAGTTAGAAAAGATAAATATTTGTCAGTTTTGACGATCTAACTTACTTGAAAACGTTCAAAGAAGTGTTTAATATTTCGAAGGATTTCATTAGACGATCTGAAAAGTTATCTATGACGATTTGAAATCGAAAAGCTTTTATTTTGGTCATTTTGAGTGATTTTGAATGCTTATCGAAAAAACTGAGAAATTTGTAAAGAAATTTATAACGATTTATCACGCTTTAAATGACGATAAAATGATGATTAAAAAAAAACAATGATGATTTGATATCTTTCTAGAGACTGAATATGCCGTTAGTTATTAAAGATATTACGATTAAACATATTGATAGAGTCGAGAATTTTTTATTGTCATTCGGTTTGATTTTGGATATTTATTGAAGAAACAGAAATATGTTAAGATCATTTAAGTCGAATATGAGGATCTAACATATTGTAATAACGATTTGAGAACTGTAAAACCTTTTGTTTAGAAATACTTCAAAACTAATGAAAATGATGAAAAAGAAAACGACAGCATCTGAAAGTTGACAATGACGATTTGAGATTTTTATATAAACAAAATATGAAGTTAGTTACTTAAGTACGTAAAGTTGGTTATTTTGACTAAACTTTTTGGAATGGTCGAAAAGTTTCTATTATGGTCATTTGGAGTAATTTTGGATGTTTGTTGAAATTTGTGATATTTGTAAACATCCTTTAAGTTGGTTATGATGATCTAACATTGCAATATTTCATGAAACTAATGAAAATGATCAATAAAACAACTTGAGAGGGTCTTAAATTTGAGATTTGTGATATTGGATGTTTTCTGATTACGTTTTGAAAATATATTATAAACGGTTATGATGATCGAACAAATTTGTTATGAAAATTGTCAAAGCAGTGTTTAATATTTCGAAGAAATTCATGAAAACGTTCTAAAAATGACTTACGACGATCTGAAAATTTGACTATGACGATTTGAAATCTTAAAAGAAACAACAGCTGGTTATGGCGACTAATCTTTTTGGAATAGTGTAGGACATTTTATTTTGTTCATTTGGTGTGATTTTGGATGTTTATAGAAAAAATTATAACGTAATGAAAACGATCTGAAAAACATCTTGAGATGATCTTAAAAGCAAATATGATGATTTGAAATCTTAATAGAAAAAAAAAAAAACAGTCTTTAATGTTGATTAACCCGACAAAACATTTTGTAATGGTCGAAAAGCTTTCATTTTGATCATTTGGTGTCATTTTGAATGTTTATCGAAGAAATGGTCATCCGGTGTGATTTTGTATGTTTATTGAAGAAAGAGAAATTTGTTGATTATTTCAGTTAGATAGGATTATTTGAGAATTTATGAAACTGGAATAGCTCTTTTAATAATACCTTTAAAAAAATGAAAATGATGAAAAAAATTGACAGTTAGGATTTATCTTTATATACCCAAAATTTAGTTATTAAAATCTGTAAAGTTGTATATTTTGACTAAGGTATTTTGTATGGTCGAGAAGGCTCTATTATTGTCAATTGGTGTGATTTTGGATTTTTACTGATTACGTTCTGAGATGTTAAAGACGATCATTTATGTAGGTTATGACGACAAAGCATGAAAAAGGTCGAAGCAGTGTTTAATATTTCGAAGAATATCATGAAGACCTAGTGGAAAACAACTTAGATCTTAAAAGATGACTATGACGATTTGAAATCTTAATAGAAAGAAATGTCTTTGAAGCCGGTTATCCCGACTAGAAGTTTTGGTCATTTGGTGTGATTTTGAATGTTTATCGAAAAAACTATAAGAATTTTGTGATAATTTAATTTGATTATAACGATCTCACACACTTGTAATGACGATTTGAGAAGTTTGAGATCGTTCCTTGAAAACAATTTCAAGAAAACTTAAGAGATTTTGAAAATTTGAATATGGATTAATTTTTACACGGAAAACAATGACAATGACGATTTGAGATCTTTATAGAGACAAAATATGGTTAGTTTTTAAAGTGGTTAAAGTTTGTTATTTCAACAAACCTTTTTGGAATAATCGAGATTTCTATTGTGGTCAATTGTTGTGATGTTTCTTGAAACTAATATAAGGATCATTTTAATTACTCTAAAATTAATTAAAACAATCAATAAAATAACTTAAGATTTGAGATCTTTATGCTAAAAAAATATATTGTTATTTCTACTAACCTTTTTGGAAGAGTCGAGATGGTTCTATTAGGGTCAATTGGTGTGATTTTGGTTGTTTACTGATGACGTTCTGAGAAGTAAATAAAGACAATCATTTCATTCAATTATGATGATCTAACACTTCTAATGAATTGAGAAATCATCAAAACGGTCAAATTAAAATATATGAAAACGATCGGAGAAATAACTTGAGATGATCTTAAAAGTTATCCCGACAACTTTTCGGCATAGATTTTAAATGTTTAATAAAGAAATTTTGAGAAATTTGTAAACATAATTAAGTTGCTTATGACGATTTCAGAGCTCATGAAAAGTGTGTAGGCGGTTCATTAATGTGACATGAAAACTAAAGATCATGAAGTTAGTTTTTAAAGTCTGTATAGTTGGATATTTAGATTAACCATTTTCATATAGTCGAGAAGGTTCTTTTGGTGAGATTTTGGAGGTTTACTGAAAACGCCGAGAATTTAGTAAAGACGATCATCTACGTCGGTAATGACGATCTAACACACTTGAACTGGATCATGAAAATGGTCAAAGCAGTGTTTAATGTTGAGCAAAATTTATGAAAAACAGCTTTAGATGATCTGAAAAGTTCAATTTGAAATCTTAATAGAAACAACAATATGTAAAGCTGGTTATCCTGATTAAACCATCTGGAATAGCTCAGAAGCGTTTATTTTGGTTATTTGGTGTGATTTTGAATGTTTGTCAAAGAAACTTTTAGAAATTTGTAAAGAAAATTATTTAAGTCTGTTATGAAGAATTGAGGTCATGTAAATAATTTAAATGGTTGTTTTGAAGACTAATAAAAAATGATCAAAAAACAACTTGGGAGGATCTGAAATGTTGAATGTGATGATTTGAGATCGTTCTAGAGAAAAATATGGTTAATTATTAAAGTCTGTAAAGTTTGTTTTTCCAGATAAACATTTTGGTTTAGTCGATTTTAGGATATTTTAGGATATTTATTGAAAAAACTTTGAGAAATTTGTAAAGAACTCCATTTAATTATCTAATACACTTATTATGAAGATTTAAGAAGTTATGAAAACTCTGGAAGTGGTTGTTTAATAATACTTGAAAATACTTTAAAAATACTTGAATCTGAAAAGTTGACAATTATTATTTGAGATCTTTATATGGAAAAATATGGTTAGTTATCAAAGTCGGTTATCTAGACTAAACTTTTTGGATAACTGAAAAGGTTCTATTATAGCCCTTTCCTTTGATTTTTAAATAGTAGAAACAACAATCTGTAAAGTTAGTTATCCCGATTAAATTTGTTTTAGAACAGTTCAAAAGCGTTTAATCTGGTCATTTGGTGTTATTTTGAGTATTTATCGAATTAATAAATTTGCAACAATCATTTATGTAATGGCGATCTGAGAAGTCGTAAAAACTGTTATTAATGTCTGTAAAATTGGTTATTCCGAGTAAATATTCTGGAATAGACGAAAATGTTCTATTTTATATGTTCATTAAATAAAAAGAAACTGAGAAATTTGTAAAGATCATTTAAGACGGTTATGACGACCTAAAAAACTTGTAATGACGATTTGAGAAGTCAAGAAAACTTTTGAAGTGGATGTTTCATTATTCTTCCAAACTAATAGAAATGATCAATAAATGAATTCAGAGGATCTGAAAAGCTGACAATGAAGATTTGATAACTATATAGAAAAAAATTTGAAATTAGTTTTTAAAGTTATATTAATAAACATTTTGTAATAGTTGAATATGTTCTATTGTCATTCCGTGTGATTTTGGATGCTTACTGATAACGTTCTGAGATATTAAAGACGATCATTTTTGTTGGTTATGACGATATAACACACTTTTAATGATGATTTGAAAAAAATATGAAAACGGTTGAAGCAGTTTCGAAGAATATCATGAAAGCGTTTTGAAGAACTACTTGAGACGATATTAAAAGATGACTATGAAGATTCTAAATCTTAATAGAAAGAAAAGTCTGCAAAGTTTGTTACCCAGACTAAACTTTTTCTAATAGTCAGGAAGTTTTATTTTGGTCATTTAGTGTGATTTTGGATGTTTATCGAAAAAACTGAGGTTTGTAAAAAGATCATTTAAGTAGGTTATGACAATCTAACACACTTGTAAAGATGATTTGAAAAATTATGATCAAGAAAACAACTTGAGGATCTGAAAAGATGGCAATGACAAAATATGAAGTTACTTATTAAAGTGTGTAAAGTTCATTACGTCAACTAAATTTTTATAGTCGAAAAGGGTCGATTGTGGTTATTTACTTTGATTTCTGATGTTTATTGAAAAAAATTTGTAAAGATCACTTAATTTGGATATGACGATCTAACTGTGGAAGCGGTTGTTTGATAATACTTGACAACTAATGGAAATGATTAAAAAAACAGCTTGAATTGAAAAGTTGACAATGACGATTTGAAATCTTTATATAAACAAAATATGGTTAGTTAATAAAGTCTTTAAAGTTGGTTATTTGGACTAAACATTTTGGAATAGTCGAGAAGGTTCTATTACGGTCATTTAGTATGGTTTTAGGATGTTTGAAAACGATGGAAGCCGTGTAAAATATTTCGTAAAATTTATGAAAGCGATCTGAAAAACATCTTATCTTAAAAGTTCACTATCATGATTTGTGATCAATAGAAAAAAATCATCTGTAAAGCTGGTTATCCCGACAAAGCATTTTATAATATTCAAGAAGCTTTTATTTTGGCCATTTGGTGTCATTTTGAATGTTTTCTGGAAAAATATTGTTGCAGATGATCTTCTGTGGTCATTTGGTGTGATTTTGGAAGTTTTTTTGAAGAAAATCTGGGAAGCTTAAATCGGATATGACAATATAATACACATGTAATGACGATTTCAGAAGTTATGAAAACCCTATAACCGGTTATTTAATAATACTTGAAAAATAATGAAAATGAAGAAAACACAAGCTGTTGTTTAATTATACTTGAAAACTAACGAAAATGATAAAAAAAAATCTACTGGTGAGGATCTGAAGAACTGACAATAACGATTTGTTTCTATATAGAAAAAAATATTGTGAGTTATCTAAACTAAACTTTTTGGCATAGTCGAAAATTTTTGATGTTTCATGTTTGTTAAATAAACTGTAAGATATTTGTAAAGAAGATAAATTTAATGTTATTGTTTCTTGTAATCTAATGAAAATGACGTATAAAAATTTGAGAGGGTTTTAAAAGCAATTAGGAATAAAGATCTTTATAGAATCAAAGTATTAAGTATTTTTCAAATAGATTTTGGAAGTTTACTGAAGACGTTCTGAGAAGCTAGTTCAGACTATCATTTATGTAGGTTATGACGATCAAACACACTTGTAGTGAATTATGAAATAATATTTAGTAAAATTTATGAAAAATAATTTGAGATGACGCTTTGAAATCTAATAGAAACAACATACAAAGTTAGTTATCTCGATTAAACTTTTTGGAATAGTTCAGAAACGTTCATTTCGGTCACTTGGTATGATTTTGAATGTTTTTCGATGAAACTGGTAAATTTTTACAGATCATTTTATACGATTAGAAAAATCATGAAAACGGTCAAAGGAATATTATGAAAACGTTCTGAAAAAAAAAAAGAGACGATCTTGTAAGATGACTATGACGATTTGAAATCTTAATAAAAGAAGTACTAAACTTTTTTGAGTAGTCAAGAAGTTTTATTCTGGTTATTTAGTTTGATTTTCGATGTTTATCGGAAAAAACTGAGATTTGTAAAGATCATTTAAGTCGGTTAACACGATCTAGCACACTTATAATGATGATTTCAGAAGTTTGGAAAACTTTACAACCGTTTGTCTAATAATACTTGAAAGTTGACATTGAGGATTTGAGATCTTTATTCATACAAAAATATATTCATCTATTGAAGTCTGTGAAGTTGGTTATTTCGACTAAATTTTTTGGAATAGTCACAAACGTTCTATAGTGGTCATTTCGTGTTATTTCGGATGTTTATTGAAGAAACTGAGATATTTGTAAAGATCATTTAATTCGGATATGAATATCTACCACATTTGTTATAACGATTTGAGTTTATGAAAATTATGGAAGCTGTTGTTTAATGGAATTTGATATCTAATGAAAATGATAAAGAAATCAGTTTGAGAGGAACTGCTTACTTGGCTATATCCAGTAAGCATTTTGGAATATTCGCGTGTTTTGGTATCTTGGTATTATGACGATATAACACGCTTGTAATGATGATTTGAGGTCATGAAAACTGTGTAGGTTATCTATTATTACTTGATAACTAATGAGACAACTTGACAGGTTCTCAAACGTTGACAATGACTTTACAACCGTTTGTCTAATAATACTTGAAAGTTGACATTGAGGATTTGAGATCTTTATTCATACAGAAATAAAATCATCTATTGAAGTCTGTGAATTTGGTTATTTCGACTAAATTTTTTTGGAATAGTCACAAACGTTCTATAGTGGTCATTTCGTGTTAATTAAAGTCTGTAAAGTTGGTTATTTCGAATAACCTTTTTGAAATAGTCGAGAAGGTTCTATTGCCTGTCAATTTGTGTGATTTTCGATGACGTTCTGTGAAGTTTGTAAAGACGATCATTTATGTTGGTTATGACGATCTAACACATAATGAATTGAGAAATCATGAAAACAGTAGAAGCTGTGTCTAATATTTCGAAGAATTTAATGAAATTCTGAAGAACAACATGAGACGATCTGAAAAGTTGACTACGACGATTTGAAATGTTAATTGGTAATCCCGACAAAACTTATTTTAATGATAAGATTTTATTATGGTCATTTGGTGTGATTTTGGATATTTATCGAAAAAACACTGAGAAGTATGTAAAGAAAATTACTTGTCGGTTATAATGACAATTTGGAAAGTTATGAAATGTCTGAATGTTGTCTACTAATACTAATGTAAATGATAAAAAAAAAAATAACTTGAGAGGATCTAAAAAGTTGACAATGACGATTTGAGAACTTCGAATAAACAATTTGATTCACAGGTGTGATTTTGGATGTGTACTGATGACGTTCTTAGAAGTTAGTAAAGAAAACCATTTAATTCGTTTATGACAATATAAAACACTTGAAATGAATTGAAAAATCAAGAAAACGGTCAAAGCAGTGTTTAATATTTAATAAAATTCATGATATCGATCTGAAAAACAACTTTAGATGATCTGAGAAGTTCATTATATCGATTTGAAATAATAAAACAACAATCTGTAAAGTTGGTCTTCCAGACTAAAACTTTCTGGAATAGTGAGAAGGTTTAATTTGGTCATTTGATGAATTTAAATGTTTATCAAACTGAAACTTTTAAAGATCATTTATGTCGGTTATGACGATCTAACACATTTGTAATGGCGATTTGAGAAGTCAAAAGCTATTGAAGCGGTTGTTGCAAAATATTTGAAAAATAATATAAATGATCAAAAAACTACTTAATCTGAAAAGTAGAAAATGACGATTTATCTTGAAAAGTTGACATTGACGATTTCAGTTCTTTATATGTAAAGTTGATTATTTCGACTAAATTTTTTGGAATAGTCGGATATTCATTTAAGAAACAGAGAAATTGTAAAGATCAATTAATTTGGATATGACAAATTAGCACAATTGTAATGACGATGTGTGGTTTTGAAAACTAAGGACGCGTGAAAATGATGAAAAAAGGAACTTCAGGGGATATGAAAACTTGCCAATGACGATTTGAGATCTCTATTTAGACAGAATATTGTTAGTTAATAAGGTCTATAAAATTGGTTATTTCGTCTAAACATTTTGGAATTGTCGAAAAGTTTTTTTATGGTCATTTTGTGTGATTTTGGATGCTTGTTCAAGAAAGTCCGAGATATTTGTTAAGATCATTTAAATCGTTTATGACGAGTTATCATGAAAACAGTCGAAGCAGTGTTTAATATTTTGTAAGATGTATGAAAATGATCTGAAAACCATCTTAGGATGATCTTAGAATTTCATAATAATGATTTGAAATCTTAATAGAAACTTATTTTGGCAATTTGTTGTCATTTTGAATGTTTATCGAAAAAATAGTCGTAGAGGTTCTATTGTGGTCATTTGGTGTGATTTTGGATGTTTATTGAAGAAAATCTGGGAAACAAAACGGATGCGGCAATATAATACACTTGTAATGACGATTTCAGAAGAAATGGAAACTGTGTGGAACCGGTTGTTTAATAATACTTAAAAAAAAATGAAAATGAGAGGATCTGAAAATATAGTTACGAAAGTCTATATTTTGACTAAAGTTTTTGGTATGGTCGAAATTCTCTGCTGTAGTCATTTGGTGTGATTTTGGATGTTTGCTGATTATCTTAGAAGATGTTAAAGACGATCATAAAGTCGGTTATGACCATCTAAAACACTTCTAATAACAAATTGAATCATGAAAACGGTCAAAGAAGTGTTTAATATTTCGAAGAATATTGGTTATTTACTCTTTTTGGATGTTTATCTAAGTCTTGGAATGACGAATAAGAAAATCATAAAAACGATGGAAGAAGTGTTCAATATTTCGTAAAATTTGTGAAAACGATCTGAAAAACATCTTGAGATGATCTTAAAAGTTTAATATTATTGAAATCTTAATGGGAAAAACAATCTGTAAAGTTGATTAAACCGACAAAACATTTTGTAATGGTCGAGAAGCTTCCATTTTGATCATTTGGTGTGATTTTGAATGTGTATTGAAGAAACTGGGAAATTTATTATCATTTCAATCGGAAAGAATGATTTGAGAATTTTTGAAACTGTGGAATCGGTTTTTTAATAAGACCTTTAAAGAAAATTAAAATGAAAAGGGGAACTTGAGAAATTGATAATAATGATTTGATACCGACAAAATTTATTTGTTAAAATCCGTAAAGTTTTATATTTTGACATTTTTTTTTGTATGGTCGAAAAGGCTCTATTAAGTTCAATTGGTGTGATTTTGGATGTCCACTGATTACATTCTGAGATGTTAATAACGATCATTTATGTAGGTTATGACGAAATCATGAAAACGATCGAGGCACTGTTTAATATTTTGAAGAATATCATGAAAACCTATCGGAAAAACACTTGAGAGATCTTAAAAGATGACTATGACGATTTGAGATTTTAATAGAAAGAAAAGTCTGTAAAGCTGGTTAACCCAACTAAACTTTTTTGAACAGTCGAGTTTTTCTTTTGGTCATTTTGTGTGATTTTTGGATGTTCATCGAAGTTCCTCTAAGAAATTTGTAAAGATCATTTCATTCGATTATGACGATCTAACAGAATTGTAATGACAATTTGAGAAGCTTGAAATCGTTCCTTGAAAACGATTTAAAAAAACAAGATTTGAAAATTTGAATATGACGATTAGAGATTTTTACACTGAAAACATAATAAGCTAATTATGAAGGTCTGTAAATTTGGCTTTAAGGAATAAAGCTGTTAGAATAATCAAGAAGCTATCTTGTTTATTAAAAATGACGATTTGAAACGTTATAAAAACGGTCTTAGATCTATTGAAAACGACATGAAAAGTCTGTCAACCTGATATAGAAAAGTCGAGTATGAGAAGATTCCATGGAGGTTATTTGGAGTGATATTGGAAATTTACTAATGATGCCCTGAGAAGAAATTAAAGACGATCATTTATGATTATGACTATCTAACAAACTTTTAATGGCGATTTGAGGTCTTGAAAACGTTCCTGGCGAATGTTAAATATCACTTGAAAAACTAAGGAAAACGATTTAAAAAACAACTTGAGAAGATTTGAAAATCGTCAGATTTGACACATAATAAACTAATCGTGTAGGTCTGTAAATTTGGTTTTAAGGACTAAAGTTGTTAAAATAATCAAGAAGCTATCTTGTGAAATTTTGGAAGTTTACTGATGAACATCTGAGAAGTCAGTTTTGACTATAAAACATACTTGAAAACGTTCGAAGCAGTGTTTAATATTTCGAAGAATTTCATGAAAACGATCTGAAAAACTAAAGACGATCTGAAAAGTTATTTATCTATGACGATTTAAAATCTTAATAGAAGAAATCTTTTTGGAATAGTCGAAAAACTTATTTTGGTCATCTGGTGTGATTTTGAATATTTATCGAAAACCTGGGAAATTTGTATAGACCATTTGAGGTCATGAAAACTGTTGAAACAGTTATTTAATTATAAATGAAAACTAATAGATATGATCAAAAAAACAACTTCAAAGGATTTAAAAATTTGACAATGACTATCAGTTATTAAAGTTATTAAATTAATTACGATTAAACATTTTAAAAGAGATGAAATTTTTTTTATTTGATTTTTGATGTTAAGATCGTCTCCGTTTTTCATGTCGTTCTCATGAAATCCTTCGAAATATTAAGCACTTCTTTGAACGGTTTCAAGTTTGTCAGATCTTCAAAACTGACAAATATTTATCTTTTCTAACTTCTCAGTATTCTTTCAAAACTACACGATAACTTCTAAACAACCTTCTCGATTATTCTAACAACTTTAGTCCTTACAACCAAATTTACAGACTTCCATGATTAGTTTATAATGTTTTCTTTATATAAATGTCAAATTGTCATATTCAAATTTTCAAATCCTTTCAACTTGTCTTTCAAATCGTTTTCCTTAGTTTTTCAAGTAATATTTTTAACATCCGCAAGCAACGTTTTCATGACCCAAATCGTCATTTAAAATGTGTTAGATAGTCATAAACTAAAATGATCCTCTTTAACATCTTCTGAGGGCATTTTTGTAAATTTCCAAAATCATTCCAAATAACTTCCATGGAATCTTTTCAACTGTTCCAACAACTTTAGTCTTTATAACCAAACTTAAAGACACTCGACTTCATATGTTGTGAAAAACATCTCATATTCGACTTTTCCATATCACGTTGACATCGTTTTATATCGTTTTCAATAGGAGCTCAAGTCATATTAAGCAATTGCTTAGACCGTTTTTATGACATTTCAAATCATTTGTAATAACTTCTCAGATTCATTAGTAAACTTCAAAAATTACACAAGATAGCTTTTACACAACCTTTTTATGTTTTCAAGGAATGATTTCAAACTTCTTAAATCATCTTTACAAATCTTTTGGAGATTTATCGATAAATATCCAAAATCACACCAAATGACCAATCTATAATCTTTTCCACTATTCCAAAAAGTTTAGTCGGGATAACCAGCTTTATAGACATTTCTTTCTATTAAGATTTCACATCGTCAGTCATCTTTTAAGATCTCTGAAGCCGTTTTCCAATACGTTTTAATAATATTCTTCGAAATATTAAACACTGCTTCGACCCTTTTCATGATTTCTCGTCATTACAGCTTTAGATATTCAAAACCCATCTCAGAAGGTAATCAGTAAACATCCAAAAAACTAAGAAATTTGTTATAATGACTTGTAATGACGATTTGAGAAGTTATGAAAGCTATACCGCGTGTTCAGAAATGCTTCAAAAATAATGAGAATTATGAAAACAAAAAAAAAACATCTTAATGGATGACAATGACGATTTGGGTATTTCGACTAAACTTTTTGAAATTCAAAATGAATCCAAATTGTCAAAATGAAAGCAGCTCAACTATTACAAAATGTTTTTTTCTATTAAAATTTCAAATAATCATATTAAATTTTTAAGATCTCAAGATGTATTTCAGATGATTTTCATTTCTTAATTCGTCATTGCAAGACTGTTAGATCGTCATAAACGACATAGATGATCGTTACAAACCTCAGTTTTTTCGATGAACATCCAAAGTCACACAAAATAACCAAAATAGAAACTTCTAAAAAGTTTAATCGTGATAGCCAACTTTACATACTGTTCTTTCCATTGTTATAGTCATCTTTTAACATCATCTCAGAACTTTTATATGATTATCTTCTTTGACCGTTTTCATGATTTCTCAATTCGTCATAAACGACATAATATCTTCCAATGTTGTTTTTCAAAACGTTTTCATGATATTTTGTCTAAAGATCTCAAATCGTCTTTGTCACCTTTTCAGATCCTTTCAAGTTGTTTTATCTTCATTTTCATTCTTTTTCAAGTATTATTAAAGAAACCGCTCCCACAGTTATCATAACTTTTCAAGTTGTCATTGTCATATCCCGTTTAAGTTTCTCAGATTTTCTTCAATAAACATCCAAAATTACACCAAATGACCAAAATAGAACCTATACGACAATTTTTTCGATAAACATTATAAATGACACCAAATTGCCAAAATTTGTTGCTCGACTATTACAGAATTCTTAGGGAAACCAGCTTTACAGATTGTTGTTTCTATTAAGATTTCAAATCATCATAGTGAACTTTTAAAATGTTTTTCATATGGTTTTCATATATCTTACAAAAAAATAAACACTGTTTCGACCATTTTCATGATTTCTTATTTCATTATAACATTATTAGATTGTCATAACCAAATTAAATGATCTCTATAAATATCTGACTTTCTTGAACAAACATCCAAAATCACACCAAATGACCATAATAGAACCTTTTCGACTATCCCAAGTTGTCTAGACGAAATAACCAACTTTTATAGACTTTATTAACTAACTTTTTTCGTCAATGTCAATTTTTCAGATCCTCTCAAGTTACTATAATCATTATTTTGTTTTGAAGTACTGTCAAACAACCGCGTCCAAGGTTTTCAAAACTTCACAAATCATTTAAAAGTGTGTTAGATCGCTATATTTGAAATAAATGATCTTTATTTCTCTTTTTCTTAAATCAGAGAACAATAGAACCTTTTCAGCTGTTCCAAAAAGTTTAGTCGAAAAAGACAAATTTGCAAACTTTAATAAGTAACTATATTTTGTCTATATAATGATCTAAACTTGTCATTGTCAACTTTTCAGAGCCTTCTAAATTGTTTTCTTGATAATTGTCAATGTTTTACAAGTATTATTAGACATGATCTTATAATGTTTAAAGATTTCAAATCGTCATTTTCAACTTATCAGATCCTCTCGTTTTTTTTTTTTTTGATCATTTATATAATTTTTCAAGTATCATTTAACAACCGCTTTGACATTTACAAATTTCAACGAGGTTCTTCGATAAACATTCAAAATCACACCAAATGACTAAAATTAACACTTTTTAACTTCCAGAAAGTGTAGCTGGGATAACCACCTTTACAGTTTTTTTTTTTTTAAAAACACAAAGCGTCATCTCAGGTTGTTTTTCAGATCGATTTCATAAATTCTATTAAATATTAAAAACGTCTTTGACCGTTTTCTTGATTTTTCAGTTTAAGTGTGTTAGATCGTCATAACCTAATTAAATAATGGTTTTTATAAACTTAAGAAAGTCATCAGTACACACCCAAAATTACAAAAACTAACCACAACAGTATTTTCTCTAATATTCTTAAAAGGTTAGTCGAAATAACCAGCTAAGTTCATATATTGTCTATAAAGTCCTCAAATCGTCATTGTCAACTTTTCAAAATCCTCTCAACTTATTTTTTTGATCATTTTCATT
>JAYMFT010395099.1:0-19375 GCA_038088735.1 Panulirus argus
TCTATCTATATATATATATATATATATATATATATATATATATACCACGGACCTCCGTGGCGTAGCGGTTAGAGTTCTTGACCGTAACGCATTCACAGGCCGCCCAGGGTCGAGCGCATAGGTTCGAATCCTGGTTGTGGCAGTCGGTTCACAGTCAACCCAGCTGTTTATGTACCCTAACGGTTGGTCGATGAAATAGGTACCTGGCTCGGGTTAGGGTATATATATATATATATATATATATATGCACCTGACTCACACTCCCATACACCGGACTTACATACATCTGCCATATTCCTGTACACCTGAATCATACCTGGCAACATGAACGACATCCTCATTTCCCCATCCTTGGCAGCCATGTAGCTGGAGGCCAGAGCTTACATGCAGTCGTGCACTCGCAAGGATCATGAGACTTGCATGTTTTTGAGAAATTACAGGTATGCAAGCACCTCTGCCCTTGTGAGAAATCACATACATGTGAGTCGTAACACAGGCAAGGGCCTCCATGCATACAAGCACGTGAACTCTGCCGACAAAAATGCACACGTGTGGCTCCTCCTACGAATGATTGTCATGAAGTTTTCATGTACAGTATGATGATCGTAATAACACAACGATACAAGGAAATCAAGTTATTTTCAAAAACCAAAGTAACATTAAAGGACCCACAACGCATCTCCCGCAGGACCCAGTATGGTGTAGTGATGGTGAGAGCGGCAGGGGTCCGTCCTGGTACCTTACGACAATCATAGGAATAAGTAAGTGAGAGATAGTGAGTCTAATCAAAGGTGAAATATTTTTTTCTCAACCACCTAGCGTTCTCTCACTCTGAACCTGCCAGAGAATCACTCACTGACAAAGTATATACTCGTCAGAGATCCCGGGGAATTCATCATCTCGATCGATTAACTTTCATACTGGGTAAGTAAATAACCTTACACATTGTGTACTTCATCACAGACTGTAAATAAAATCACGGATCCATAGACTGAGTAGCTAATCTAAGTCGTGTACACTTATAGTTGTACTGATTGATATACCCTTATGTGAAATGAGTGGCCAGTATGTCAGAAGCTACAGAATGGAGTGAGGGGCCTGTATTATATAAGACTACGTGAGATATATTACTTACTTTTGTCGAATTTGACCTGAATGGCAGCCTTGATGTGGGGCGGAGACCTGGGGTCAAGCCTTATGGTGAAAGGTGGGCCATGACCCTGTCGCCAGTCATCGGGGTCACCCAGTTTGACCTCAGCCACCACCTGAGGTGATGAGTTCTCCACAACCTGCACCTGCCGCGGCTCCGACAGGAACGGTGGATTGTCATTCACGTCAGTTACGTTTACCTGAAGGAGGAACACCCGTCTAGGGATGAGAAGATCCTGAGTCTTCTCCTTCCCTTATAACTCAACTGTCCCTTCCTCATACTTTACCCGTCCTTTATACCTCACCTAGGCCTCATACCTTATTTGCTCCTCCTACCTCACCTGTCTCTCATGCCTCGTCTGTCCCTCATAACCCGTCCGTCATGTCTTACATGTCCCTCGCACTTCACCTATTTCCCATGTCTTATTCCTCCCTCTTTCACCTTTCAGTTGTCCACTCCTCACACTTCAGCTGTTCTACTCTCACATCTCACTGTTACACCCCTCTCACCAAACCAACCCCTTTGATACACCTCACATGTCCTTCATAAATTAAACATATTCCTGCACTCTCGCCTTGCCATACGATCTGTCTGTCTCTCGTTCAGAACTCACAGTGAGGGTGGCAGTCGCTGTCCTGGGCGGGAGGCCGTCGTCCACGGCCAGCACGAGCACCGTGTGGGTGCGGGCGGCCTCCCTGTCCAGCCCACCCGCCAGACTCACCCCGCCGCCCGCCCTCTCCACGCTGAACTGCCCGCCCGGGTCGCTGGCCGGCGCTATAGTGTAGTTCACCCGACTCTCTCCTCCCTGTGATGACAGTTGGTTAGTGACGGGTGGTTGGGACGTGGTTAGTGATGAATAGGTAATGACGGATTGGTGATGGTGACGGGTTGTTAGTGACGAGTGGTGTCAGTGTACTGTTGGAAGTTGTTTAGTGGTGCGGGTGGAACGCTGCTACTGACAGTGTCTTTGATTGGTCAGCTACGTATGTTGCCAGAAGACCTTGTACTGTTTACTGTATTGTTTTGTTAAAAGTAATATTTACAGTGATGAGATGAGTGTACTAGGTACATATCAAATATATTGTTGAGAGCGTTGTGATGAGAATTTAATATCATTGATGTTGAACCTGTAGTGTTGGTTTTGAAATATTTTGAGCAAACAATGTTTTCAAAGTGTTTATGAATATGTTGATAGCTATATTAACTTAACAGTAATGGATAGCGTATTCGTACGTAATATATTGTGCTGATTAACGAAAACTGGTGTTCATGGTTTGTGATGACATAAATGAATTTTGCCTAAAGGGTTGTGACGAAACTGCAGCTCTAAAAGAAACTATAGTTGCACCATATCAAGAACTAATATTTGAAAAATGTTTGACCTCTCTCTCTCTCTCTCACCCCGTCAATATCATGAGCCGTGAAGGTGACGAGGAGGGTGCCACGGGGAGTGTCCTCGGCCAGAGTAAGGTGCGCCTGGTCGTCGCTGAAGACAGGCGAGTTGTCGTTGGCGTCGACCAGGTGAAGGTTGACCCAGGTGCCGTCCACGTGGTACTTCTCCTGCCACCCAGACTCACCCTGGAGCATATACAACACAGAATGCACAATAGAATTAGCTGTCTTGGAAATAAATCGCAAAGTTCATGGGAATGTAGATTATATTGACAATAGAATGAGAGATTAACAGTAATACAGTGCTTGAAAGGTATCTTTGTGTTTAAACCACGAGTCTGAATTACACTAAGATGCTTACAATAAATAGTCAATAAGTAATGAAAGATAATGATAAATACTGACAAACGTCCCTTATATGGTATACACACACACACACACACACAACTATACGTAAATGCTTCAGTCTCCACTCACAGACAAAATTCCGTAAGGTCAGTCCTCACATGGTAATAAAACAAAAATCTACATATACAAAAGAAAAAAAAAAATAGAAAAAGGGAAACGAGAATTAGTTTAAGAGTTTTACATCAAGCGCAGAACCTGACTTTTAAAAAGGATCAAGTCGTAACTGTCGCGACACAAGAGAGAATGTGAATGGCGTAGGGACAAGCAGACGGCCCTACCATGGGCTGCCAACGGCCACACAGAAATCATGTGGTGCAGTGGCTTGATTAGTATTGAGCTATCATGCCTATGGCGGGGGAATACATACAACCAGTTCTCGGGAGCAGAAACCAGAGTAATATCTAGAAAAGAGGGAAAGAGACCCACATTGTGGAGTCGAGCAGATGGCATAAGTTTTGAGGTCGGATGAGAAGAGATTCTAAGTTGGGATATTCATTCATACCTCAAGGAATAGATGAGCATGTTGCTCCCGGTTAGGGGCTCAGTCGTACACGTCCAGCAGTACGGGATCCGCAATCACTGGTCTGACTAAGACCCTCTGTGGCCACTGTACTCCTTTTGCGCTACCGCTCACAGGATGAGCATGGGGTGCACAATAAGCTTGCCGGGATTACCGGTACAAATCATTGTACTAAAGGGTCCAATATTGATTAGTCTGCATCATCACTGCTGCATGTATGAAGTTTGTCTGTAACTTTCTGAGTCGGGTAAACTTTCATCGTCCAAAGTAGCTTCACGTCCCAAATGGAGTAACTCTGCAAC
Organism: Panulirus argus; assembly: GCA_038088735.1. NCBI lineage: Eukaryota > Metazoa > Arthropoda > Malacostraca > Decapoda > Palinuridae > Panulirus > Panulirus argus. Next base: position 3,773 of record JAYMFT010395099.1, read on the forward strand.
TCCGTATTTCATTCTCGGAAACATCATCTTCACATCTTCTCTGATCATTCGTCAGCTCTGTAGCACATCATTCCGTGGAGTCCCCTTCAAGAGCCCAGACTGATATAATATTAAGATCCGGAGGTCAGACTGTTCTCTGCCACCTTCCCGCTCAACTTTCGGTCGTCCTGCACCGATCTGATACTGCGATGCTCCAGAAACCGCCCTTCAGGATGACCTTTCACCTATTCAGCTATTTCATCAGGGCACCCGGCTGGTGTCTGAGTGTTTGTATTATTGATGTCACGCTCCGTTGAAGCCCCTGCTGCCAGCCCCACTCCATGCCCTCTTGGGGGCGTCGCAGCCTCTCAGCTGAGGCTCTTCACACGTTACAATGACGTGACTGGTGTATCCAGTCACAGGTGCTGTGACCTGATGGTTTCCACCTGATGAGCAGCCACCGCCTTTCCTTTGCACAATAGTTGCAAGTATAACTACCTCCTCGCTGGTGTGGAAATTATGTCATTACCAGCAGAGACCGTCTCACGCTCTAATAATTCTCTGCCCAAATGCAAGACAAATACATACACATTCGTGGCAATAAAGTGTTACTAGCTGATTTCTAAAGACCCTATCGTTGGGGAGTTTTGGGCCGCCAGGTTTGTGACCAATTTGGCGAAAATTCATAAACCATTTAGAAATCTGGAGGAATCTATGGGCTCTAAAGTATAGACATAATCCAGACTTCCTGCTGCTACAAAGGTATGCTGCACACATCACTAACATACAACTCACTCGCACCACAAACAAACACTGAAGTTTCGTACGCCTCTAACGCACACACAAACCTGTCATGTCACCAATAAAACACACGCACACACAAGCCTGAAGATTCACCACCAAGCCCTTGGCGCCATCAACCGCTGTGAATCCCAGGAGCCACCATAAGCGTAATCTAACTTACCATGTCCGTGACCTGGACCCTGAAGCGGAAACCCTTGCGATGGTCAGGGTTTTCGTAATCCAGGGGTTTTACCACCCGAAGATCCCCTCCTGGACCTCCATTTCGTCGCCCTACCACACGGAACATGTGCCACCCACGCCCACTGCCTGGGACCACCTGTGGACACCAAGGGAGGGAGAACCCCCATCATCAGCTGACGGAGATGTAACAGTCACTAAACAAGCACATGTCAAGAGAATGCTTTTCTCATAAGACGATTAGAAAATGTTATGAGGCATGTATGGAAAGACACCAACTTCTCTTTACCATAAGAGGTAGACCTACCCTGTAGGTGAAATCATTGGAGGTGTCCTGATCGAGGACAGACAGGGTGGCGAGGACATGGTCTGGGGTGAGGCTCTCTGACACGTCCAGCGTCCACTCCGGCTTGGAGAACCTCGGAGGTACGTCGTTCACATCAGAAACCTCCACCAGCACCGTCCCTGTGCCTGGCAGAGGGACAGATAACCATGATATGAGAATGAGACGATGTTTATGATGTTGAAAGGTTTCACTTGCCATGGAACTATACAGATTACAATAAAGAGCCATCTCTTCTATGGTAGGGTATTCATATCCAAGATATTTTTCTCTTCTTAATCAGTGCAGTTCAAGAAAGAGGACCTACTGCCACCTACCCTTGAGTCCTCCCCCGTCCGTGGCTACCACCTGGATGGCGTACCGCTGAGTCTTCTCTCTGTCGAGGCAGCATAGCGCCGTGGTGATGACTCCCTTTTCGCTATTCACGGCAAAAATGGGTCTTCCCGAAGCTTCATCAATCACGTTCTTCTCCAGGGAGTAGACTAGACGGGCGTTGTGCCCCTCTAGCGGGTCGTCGTTGTCTTGGGCCGAGACCTGCGCCACCAGCGTTCCTGCAGGGCAAGTGCGGTCACGAGCCACCAAACAAACAAATAAATCTACATCAAACAGCAGTTAGACACAGAGAGGAGAGTGTGATATAATACGGTGCACTTTTACGTAAATGTGTACAGTGTACCGTCACATACGTGTATAGCGTTCCGTCGAGTATCTATACCTACCGTATGTAACTAACGTTATAACGATTCTTCTCAAGGTAACACTATCAAAGATTTTCTAAACTTCATACATACCTAGATATGAATTATGACCTCGTAATCATGGTCTTAGCCTCCTGATGAAATGACTTACTACTAGAACAATGCAACTTTCTGAATTAACCAAACCTCAACAAGCCTTCAGTAAGAGGTGATGAGGACACGACATTTAAGAGAGAATATCATCAACATGGTCTTGGTTTTCATAAACCTTCAGCCTCTGTTCTGAATTTCCTTCAATGAGAATTTCAGTGAATGTGGCTACACCTAGAACGAGTAGTTCTGAGAGAGAGTCAGTGTAGCTGGGTTGAACCACAAGCGGAGTGTAAGGCCGGATCTCACGTGCACTACAGGCCGTATAAGATGTGCCCCAAATGTATCATTATGATTATGTGTTCATATCTACGTCAGAAGTAATAAGCCAACTTTGGTTTTAAGGAGGTAGAGTTACTGACACAAAGTACAAGTGGACGTACTTTTGGGCGCGCGAGTCGAGGACCTCCTCAGGTCTGGTGTAGCCGCGGGCTGAGTTAACAAGTAACTTTTCAAGCTCTCAAGTCAGAATACGAATAGGCAAGCCAGTTGTCTTTAATCGTGATGAGTGCTGTGGAAACATACAAGGCCCCGGGTGTAAGTTAGACGTACACATACACCTTCGTGTACCACAAACATCTAGAGAGAAACAAACACGCATATACTATATCCATACATCACGAACAAATAAACAGACATATACTTTCTCAAAGACACAGCGAAAAGTATATACACATACAAAAAAAAAGAAAATAAAAATCACATAATCATACATACAAAAGACACACACACATTAATGGGTTTTTCGACCAATAAACATAAAACACTGAAAAAAACTAACTAGAAAATTTGTTGGAAACATCTGCTTCATGACACTGAACGTTGCAGGAGATGAAAGTTTAGTTCTTTGATGTCAAAGCATCATACTGATAATGGCTTGTGTGTCCTACTGCGATGGTCGGAGAGAGATAAAAAGTAGTTTTATCTTTGAGCATTTACATCACGGAGGCAACCAACACCAGTGACGTCATACAAGGGTAGAAAGACGTCATAAGCATTTGGCCGTTTGAAGGCATTTCAATCTTGGTTTATGTGTCTGATCGTTGTCCCGAGGGCTGCATGACGAAGGATTCCGAGTGAGAACAGAGATCAAAAGACTAACAATTACTAAGTTACAGATATTGATTTTTCTTTTCTTTGAATGATCCTAATTCCCCGGAGATGGGGTTTGCAGAGAGTCTGATTACTAAAGCAACGACGTGGTAATGATTGAATAATCTAACCATCGCCTTAGATTCTGTAGCGCGAGGAAAAATATAAGTATAGTGAATGTCATCTGACAGTATGTGGAGTTAGTCTGAAACATGACACACTCAGTGAGCAACAAATGACAAGATAAATATGCAAACCACAACCTCGTGGAAGAGAGACAAAAAAGTTTCTGACCGTTTAAACGACGACAGAAAGAACGAAAGAAACGGTGGAAAATGGGAGACGAGAAAATAAGATGAAAAACCAGACAGGTTAGTAAGGATTATTCACAAGCGTGGCCAGCCACTAATGCTATTTCTGTTAACCGAAGAACTCTACTGGACATTCTTAGAACTACACTGAAAAACGAGGATGGGTTTGGGCGGACTGGAGAACGGCAAAGCGGAGCTGGAGGTTTGAGGAAACATATGATTAAGTCAATCACAAGGGAAGAAGATGAATAAAGATGAGGAGGAAATGCAGATAAATAAGACTAGAGAAGACAAAGGACTGAGTCATGGAAGAAGTCCAAGAAACGTGGGAGAACTTCTTGTGGTCACAAGGTGAAGGCGAAGCAGAGCATTGGTGCTGAGCTTGAGGGTGATAGAGGGGCCACTGGGTATAGAGGTTTACAGCGACTGGAATGCCATTATGCACACCGACACATCCACTTACCAACCCACAAACACACACACACGAACACAAACGCGCGCATTTAGTAGCACAATAATTATATACACACAAGCACACATATAAGCACAAATAACCACGAAAGATATGCCCCATCAGACATCCATAGCAGTCTGTTTTTGATGGATGATAAAATGTGTGGGAGTACATAAGGATGACAAATAGCAGGAGACCTGATGGTCCACGACGAGATCATCTGGGGGAGGAGAGTAGTAGTATCCTAAGGTCATACTCTTATACTGATGGTAGAGACAGGATAGTAAAGGAGAAAGCGCTTACACATCCACCACTCCCTCCAGCTCTACAGTCAAGAAACAGGTTGGGATGGAACGTGTAGTATGGAGAGAATTTACTGCCGTTGAAATTTAGTATTAACGAAAGGTCCTTACTCTAACTGCAGTGGGCTTCTCTAGGACGGAGGCTTGAATATGAAGCAGAAAAAAATTAATTTTCTAAACAGTAACTTTAAGATTTGTCTCTCCTTGAGAAGGCACAGTTACTGAAAATAGATATTGCTGAACTATTTGTTCTAGCCTTAATTTGAAAGTACTGATAGCTTTTGCATTCCTACATCTGGTGGGAGTTTATTCCAATGTTCTAGAACTGAAAGAGTTTTGCCTACGTTACAAGTTCATGGTCCAATTAATTTCATTCCTTTTTTTCTGGTTGTTCAGATAATCTAATGTGAAGAAGTCATCATCTGTTACGATGTCGAAATCACTTGATATTTGGAAAGCTTCTTTTATATCCCCTCGGAATCTGCGATATCATAGGGGAACAATTTCAGGTCTTTTAGCCTTTTTCCATCAGGAATATTTCCGAATGAAGGAGTAAGTTTTGGGGATTTACTCAGAATTTTTCTATTTTTTCTCCATCTCTGATCGGGAAGGGTGAGAGCAAATGACTTAGACATGTTGCAGTGACCTACCTAAATAGGTTGTTTGATCTAGACAGGTCATGGGTGACTGACGTAGGTCACGAACAGTGATGTTCTAGCGAGGTTATTGGCGATATAGACAAGTTATGGGTGCACTTGACAAGTTGAAGATTGCTGTAGGCAGCTTGAGGATGACTGAGACACGTTACTGCTGATCATATTCTATGGAAAAGTTTTTCTGTCTGGTCTGGTTCCCCACTGTCACCAGGATGTAGTACGCGGGAGTTGCCACTAGTGTGCTCGTTATGACCTGGTCATAAAGTAGTTCACTGGGCAAAATTTAGTCATTTACACAACTTCTGATTATGATCCTAGACTCTCTAACGGAGCGCTTCCCTCAGCCGCATGACACCCCTGTCATGCTTGATCTGTATGCCTCTAAGACCCAGGCAGGTCACGGCAATGCCCTTGTCCACACAAAATGATGAGAAAAAAAATGTTCCAAAGGTCTAGGAAAAAGGTCGATATAAATAGGGAGGAACAATTCTACCCTCTTTACAGATGGGTAAGTCAAACTTTAGCGGTCGTGGCGTAACCTCAGACAAGGTGGTGTAAATTTAGAGAAGGTTACATAACAACAGAGAGGAATAAGAGTAAAAATCCCGGTAAATGTGAAACCCTAAGTGATCCCCAGGGCTGCTGTAGAAGGTGATGGCACAACAATCGCGCGAGAGCTCTCCAGAGACAATGGCAAGGTCACTCACCCGCGGAAGTATTTTCGAAAATTACTTCGCTGATTGTACACACACACACACACACACTTATATATATGTGCGTGTATATATAAGGCTAAAACATGATATTTGTACACCGTTAAGATACAACACAGCACCACTGCAGAGCTCTCTTCCCCGTAACACAAAGTGTATCACACACATTCGAAACAAAACGTCATAGACTTGCAGCACAGACAGTGAACTACCCACCCTGAGGAGTGTTTTCTGAGATGGTGGCGTTGACGACGGGCTGAGGGAAGTAGGGGGCGTTGTCGTTGATGTCTTTCAGGTTGACGTGGACCGTCGTGGTGGCCGCCAGCTGGCCGTCTGTTGCTGACACCTGCAGCCGCCACTGCGACCGTCCGTAGGGAGGGTCTCGGTCCAGAGGCTGACGATGACCGGTAGGAGTTAAAGTAGGTCACACACACACGCACAAACGCATACACACACACACACACACACACACACACATATATATATATATATATTTTTTTTTTTTTTTTTTCTTTCCATACATATTCGCCATTTCCCGCGTTAACGAGGAAGCGTTAAGAACAGAGGACTTAGCCTTAGAGGAAAAACTCCTCACTTGGCCCACTTCTCTGTTCCTTCTTTTAGAAAAGTGAAAACAGGAGGGGAGGATTTCCAGCCCCCCTCGCTCCCCCCCCCCCTTTAAGTCGCCTTTTACGACACGCAGGGAATACATGAGAAGTATTCTTTCTACCATATCCCCAGGGATATATATATATATATATATATATATATATATATATATATATCATCGAAGTGATGCGTCTTTGAGTTTTACTCTCGTACGTCCAAACGTCACTTTTTCCTTTATATTTCTACCCATTTCCAAATATCAAACCTTTCCATTTTTTGTGTTATAAAAGTTTACAATGAACGTGCTCTTCCTCTATAAACGTTTACCAAACGCTATAAAACGTTTAATCCGACATTATAAACGTTAACTCCACGTTATAAAACGTTTTTCCTAAGCTATGAAACGTTTACCCTTAATTTTCTAGGTTTCTCCCATCAAAGAGAAAGATTCTCTGCTCTCATTCCGCGTCGCTACTCGTGTTTATCGTTATGCATCCCATGGCCCATATGTCTCCAATGGTTCAAGATAATCTCGTCTAAAAACTTTTCCCTAGTGATATGATCCGTTAATTTGGTTTTCCCTCACGACAATAAACTTTTTTTTTTATTTCTTAAGAGTGTAGATAAACTGTTCCATAAACAATATAACTTTTCTCACCTGTGTTTACTATTATGCTTCCTAGATCCACCTACCAGACACATGGGCAATGCTCCATGTTTGCGACTCCTCAGCATTTGTGTATTCAAGATCATTCCCACAGACACTCCTGTGCTTTGTACGTTTCTCCAAATGTTTATTTATCTTATAGTTTTCCTTTACCCAAGCACACTTGTTTATTCACAATTTTCATGTTTATTTTCATTTACACTTTTAGCCCAACTTCTTTTCTTGTCCCTATAGCATATCTGCCCATTAAGCCTATTTGCGATAAACTGTAATGATTTCCGCTCCAAAGTATTTCCCTGGTGTTTTTCTTCGTTTCAAACAAGTTATTCAGTTTTCTGTTTTTCTGTCAACTTTCATCTTTCAAACCGTTTCCCAAAATAACATTGTTTCCATGTTTTAGCGGTGAACAATTTTCCGTTTCGTAATTCCTCCTGAAACACTGTTTGTTATTCATAGCCCGAGAGAGCGTCAGCTGTGACTGATCACCAGACGGTTCCTCCCTAAAGGGGCAACTGGTATGCAAGAATGCCAGACGGATCACTGAATTCAGTTTAGAATTTGCACGAAAATCTCCCAGTGGTTTCTCAACAGAGCTCTAACCCTCGGAAGTTTCTTCATCTATTCACTCCATTTAATATTCTTTATTCATTCTATTATTCACTACTTACTCTTCGATGTCGGAGACAAAAGTGGAGTGTGTAGCTAATTCTCTGCTCCCTATTCTGATATTCCAGAAACAGGGTTCTCTGTAGGACGTTCCCTCATCTACAGTTTTGGTATCAGCCTTATCAACACAGGCCCTTATTGATTTTATGTCCGATTACATTGAATTTGTAAACTTCACAACATTGTTTGTGAAGTTTCCTTTTTCTGGGAAAGCTGTAAAGGATCAGAAACTATATACTGCCATATGCTTAAAATTTCAGAGCCTGACTACGAGGAAGCTAATGAATGAAGAGTCGTGAGGATGTTACTTTCCTGGGGAAAATCAATGCTGGCTGGCTGGACAATGGGAACAATAAGACAAGACAACTGAAATTCCCGAGTAGATGGATCAGGAAAATTCACTCAGGAGACCTGCGTCTAAGAGGGTTTTTCCCAGGCAACTTATTTCCAGAACACCTCCTTCCATGTGAACTCTTTTCTGGAAAAATCTTTCCCGGACTTTTCTTTCAGAAAAAAAGTCACGAAGAACCGTCCCAAAAGAACCTTTTCCACGTTTTTTACATTTCTATCTTTAATATATGTTTCAGAACTCTCTCTAGGAGCTTTCCAGATATATTGTTTGAGTGAGAAATCCTTGCAGAAGAAGTGTATCCAGAAGAACACCCTCCAGTTGACCAAATAAACACTTTCCAAGAGAACTCTCTTCAGGAAAATAATATCCAAAGAAGTATTTACTTTTAAGAAAAGTCCTCAGGATATCTTAACTTTGGGTAATTCACCTTCAGAAGAACATTTTATTCTAAGATGAAGTTCCATTGGAGGACTCACCTGCAGGAGGAATTCTCACGAAAAATAAATCTGAGAACGCCCTTTATAAGAACTCATCCCAAAAATATCTAACAATCAGTATTCCCCTTAAACAGATCTCAAAAAAAAAAAAGCTAATTCCGATCTGAACATAAATGACTTGGATAATCTACAACACACACGGGAGCAAATGTACCCAATAGGAAAGGAACTCTTCACCTTGAGGAGGTGGATGGCCCCGCTGTTGGAGTCGACAGCGAAGCAGGGCGTTGAGTCGTTGGTGTAGACGCCGTCACCCGAAAGAGAGTAACGGAGGTGTCCATAGTGGCCGGCGTCAGCGTCTCGCGCCTTCACCTGTGATAGGAGAAGAGGAAGAGGGAAGGGTAAATCAGTACACGTAATTGATCTGGGAAGCGTCTCTTGTTGGCATTCATAAAAATCGATTGGCATTAGCTTTGAGAATGTATGCGCTCCCACTATCTGCTTTTACACAATATCTCGGCAAAGTAATACATAGCAAGTATCATTCTGTATAAGGTGACCATAAATTAGCTTTCTCTGAAGTTAAGGGAAGCAAGTAAATGGAAGAAATGAAGAGCCGTTGTGTACAATCGAATCATGCCAAGGGATACAGATATATCCTGACAAGCAGCGAACTTGTCACATCTTAATGGACACACCCACCCCTGTTTACTCTTGAAGCGCCAGTTTTGACACAATTTCTCAACTAACTTTCCTTGGAATAAGTAACTAATTCACTGGGCCGCAATGCCCCAGCAGCACCGTTCGTATAGAGGTGGTTGTTCTTTGGTTGGGATGGGGTTCAGTGTCCCTTCTCCTGCCAGATCTTCCTCCTCTTTTTTCTGAGTCTTTACGAAAAGCATCACCAATAACCTCACTATTCAACCTTTCTTCCAACCCGATCAATCTACAGCAAACTCTCCATCTGATGAAGCTACTCTTTTCCGTACCGTAATCTCTTTTAATTTTTTTTTTTTTTGATAATCCTCGTCAAGTCCCCTTCTCCGATCTCCTCCCAGTGAACCTATGTCAACCACTACTTCCTCGCAAAGGGCCTTCAAAACACTTAAATAGCATATGGCTCAGACAAGACATCATCTCGAGTCCCAGGGAGTGCGCAACTCCCGTCCTAGCTCTTCTTTAGACAATGTGCATTATCTCTGAATGGGGAAGCAGTAACCTGTTCAAATTCAACAGCGTTAAATAGCAGTTTCTACCTATATCTCTTTCTAATGTTCCTCGTGACCGTCTTTTCAGTTCTACAGCACTACAATTCAACCCTGCAATGATATCAACATGTAAGCCAGAACTATATCCTTCACTCTTTCTTGGAATACTTACCTAGTCAACATCACAAGAACTGTATTCCAGAAGTTGAGGTTGCTACTTAAGTACACTAATTGTTTCTCTTGTGACCAGCTATTTCATATCAACAGATGCATTCTTCACCCAAGGATGGTGTTCTACTCGCATTTAATCACATTAATTCACCACGTATCTCTTCTTTCCATCCATACCATTCTATATGTCGTGTTGTTGCTGCTCTAATCGTGTTCTACAGGTTTCATTGCGGTCAATGTTCTCGTGAGCTATTCCCATGCGTCCCTACCACAAACGTTTTGATCCATGGTATGCAACTGGATGTTGCATCCCAAAGTTTTTGCGTGGAGATTGGCCATACGAGAATGGACCGTTTTGATATCTCCCTTCCTCGAACAGTTAAGTTGTGAAATATTCTTCTTTCTATCGTCTTTCCAATGTTCTTACTTCAGCTTCAGGTAATCTCTTCTGGTAGTTATTAGAATCACAAAACAAACAGACAGGTGAGATAATCTATCTAAGTCAACATGCACCATAATTTGTTTCCGTGTGAAAAAAGTTGTCCACATACATTATGGAGTACTACTAAGTGAGGCGGTTTTCCTTACAGAAATACGAGGTCACAGCGAGAGGTTAGGTCAGAGGTGGAAGGTTAACGTTAGAAGTGTGATAAACTCATACGATATGATACATTACATCCGTCCAGTATCTCAGTTTCTACAGGAAACCTTTTGCAAAGGGAATGAACACAAATGGGAGTATTTTGTGCGGATCGCACATGCATTTCATCCTCATGAGCAAGATGTTACATATCTGAAATGCATCTACTTCAAGAATCGCCATGAAGACAGAAATCCAAGGACGCAACGCAGAGAATCTCATAAAAGAAAATGTAATTAAGTCGTTTATGTCGTACAGCGAATCCTTCAACAGTAACCTCTTGAGCGCGAGGGCATGGCCCTTAGGTATGATGGCCTGGTGCTTGACCTAATCCTTGAGTCAGATAAAAGGCCACGCGTAACGCCCAAGGGTTGTACCGTCGTGCTCAAGGGTCGTACCGCCGTAAGGTCCACCGTCGTGCTCAGCACATCCACCCTACATGCTACCCCCCTCCCCCAGAGAACATGATACTAACCACTAGTCTTCATCATCCTCTTTCAAAGTCTCATGAATCGTTATCCTCTTTGAAAGTCTAACAAGTTTGCTTTTCCTTTTTTTTTTCCCGAGTTGCTGCTTTGATGGAATCTTACATTTCGGTATTCACTGAGAGGGTGAAAGCATGTACAGAGCATCAGACTAGGGAGGAACAGTGTAATTTCAGAAATGGTAGAGGATCTGTTAACCAGGTGTCTGCTTTAATGAATGTGTGTGAGGAATACTTAAAGAAACAGATGCATTCGTACGTGGAATTTATGGATCTGGAGAAGGCATATGATACGGTTGATAGAACTGCCTTGTGGAAGGTCATAAAAAATATACGGTGTGGGAGGAAAACTGCAAGAAGCAGTGAGAAGCTTCTATCAAGGGTGTAAGGCATGTGTACGAGTAGGAAGTGAGGAGATTGAATGATTCCAAGTGAAGGTTGTTCTGCGGCTGAGGTGTGTGATGTCACTATGATTGTTCAGTTTGTTTATGGATGGGATGATGAGGGAGGCAAGTGTGAGAGTCTTGGAGAGAGGGGCGAGTATGCAGTTTGAGGGGAATGAGATGGCCTGGCGAGTGAGTCAGTTGTTATTTGTTGATTATACAGCAGTGTTAGCGGATTCGGGTGAGAAACTGCAGATGTTGACTGAGTTTGGAAGAGTGTGTGAAAGGAGGAAGTTAAGAGTAAATGCGAACAAAAGCAAGAGTATTAGGTTTAGCAGAGTTGAGGGACAGCTTAGTTGGGATGTGAGTTAGAGTGGAGAAAAATTGGAGGAAGTGAATTTTTGTTTAGATACCTGGCTGCGAATGGAACCACTGAAGCAGAATGTGTGAAAAGAGAGATCGTTATCTGAGAGGGCAAAAATGGTTAAGTTCAGAGGAACAATAGTCCCAGCAATATTATATGGATGCGAGGCGTGGGCTGTAAGAAAGGTTGTACGGAGGAGGGTGGATGCGTTGGAAATGAAATGTTTGAGGACAGTATGTGCTGTGAGGTGGTTTGATAGAATAAGTAATGAAAGGGTAAGAGAGAGGCGTGTTAATAAAAAAGTGTGGTTGAGAGAGCTGAGGAGGGTTTGCCGTAATGACTTGGACATGTGGAGAGAATGAGTGATGAAAAGTTGATAAAGAGGATATATGTGTCAGAAGGGAAGGGAACAAGGAGAGCATGGAGACCAAATTGGAGATGAGAGGATGGAGTGGAAAAGACTTTAAGCGATCGGGGCCTGAACTTTCAGGAAAGTGAAAGGGGTACACGGGAACAATGTGGTATACTGGGGTCGACGGGCTGCCAGTGGACTGAACCATTGCATGAGAAGAGTCCGGGGTAAACCGTGGAAAGGTCTGTGGGCCCTGGTTGTGGATAGGGAACTGTGGTTTCGGTGCATTACACATGACAACTAGAGACTGGATGTGGGCGGGTGTGGCCAGTCTTCGTCTGTTTCTGGTGCTACCTCGCTAACGCGGGAAACGGCGGTCGAGTATGAAATATACATGTAAGAGAAACTTACAGAAATATAGAGTTACAGAGACCAAAATATTTCAAGTTAGAAAGACAACGAGGGAACTAGGATCCTTGAGGCACTGACTGTGAGTATGGTCTTGGGTAAGTGTCTGTCGTCCTCCTCCGTGATCTGCGTCTCGTGCAGGTTCCTTGGGAAAACGGGGGCGTGATCGTTCTGGTCGACAACCTGCACCTTCACCCGCGCTTCGCTCGTGGCTTCTCCCGCCCGCGCCTCCACCACCAGCTCATACTGAAAGGGCCAGTGATCACCATAGCAGAAAGTGAGGAATGTACGAGTGGAAAGAGACGGAGATATATCTTACGTGGTTGCTTTACAGGAAATGTATATATATATATATATATATATATATATAGAGAGAGAGAGAGAGACTGATAACAAACCAACACAAAAAGCAGTTCCATTTATTATCTTTTGGTAGAAAAAAGAGAGTAATACTACTTCCGTTGTCGAGTGACTTTCTTCTGAAGATATTTAAAAGAAGAGACCTACCGCAGCCTGAGATGCTTTTGCCGCTCTACAGAAACACAAAATGTTCTCTCGAAACTCTTCTTATTACTATTCTAAATGCTATCGTGTTCTTGCGTTTAAAAGAAGCTGATTCTCTGTAGCTTGAGGTTCATCTGTTCTTGTTTCTATAAACAGTCATGCTAAGAAATCTTACTTTATGTGCAGCTGCTGCTCTTTCTTGCCTCCTTTTGTTTCCTTTCTTAGCCTATTTTCTTAAAAAAGACAATGAATCAGTTGCATTTATTTTCTTACCTGCTGTTGTTCCTCGAAGTCCAGAGGCTGCTGAAGGGTGAGGCGACCTGTGTTGCTTCCCAGAGCGAAGAGTCCCTCATCGTTTCCTTCCTTGATCCTAAACTCCACTGGCTCCCCTGAGAGAGAGAGAGAAAGAGAAAGAGAGGAGTGAGAATAAGAGAGAGAGGTTATGTGGGAAAAGAGAAGGTCAGGTGGAGAGTTGGTTATTGTCTGACGCCACTACCAACTGGAAGGTATAAGCGAAACATAGCAAGTTGTAAGACTACATTTAAAGAAAACCCAATCAAGGAATTCTAGTGAATAAACTTGAGTCCCATTTTGTTTGTTATGGCCTGTAAACAGTATACATGGAACAGAGACTGGCTGCGGTTACAACAGTGGAACAGAGCCTGGCTGCGGTTGCCACAGTGGTACAGAACCTGGTTGGGGTTACCACAGTGGTACAGAGCCTGGTTGGGGTTATCACAGTGGGACAGAGCCTGGCTGGGTTTACCAAAGTGGTAAAGAGCCTGGCTTGGGTTACCACATAGGAACAGAGACTAGCTGGGGTTACCTCAGTGGAACAGAGACTGGCTGGGTTTACCACAGTGGGACAGAGCCTGGCTGGGGTTACAACAGTGGAACAGAGTCTGGCTGGGATTACCACAGTGGTACAGAGCCTGGCTGAGGTTACCACAGTGATACAAAGCCTGATTGGGGCTACAACAGTGGGACAGAGCCTGGCTGGGGTTACCACAGTACAACAGACCCTGGCTGGGGTTACAGCAGTGGAACAGAGCCTGGCTGGGGTTGTAACAGTGGGATAGAGCCTGGCTGGGGTTAAAACAGTGTTATAGAGGCTGGTTGGGGTTATCACAGTGGTACAAAGCCTGGCTGGGGTTACAACAGTGGAACAGAGCCTGGCAGGGGTTACAACAGTAGAACAGAGCCTGGCTGGGGTTGCCACAGTGGAACAGAGCCTGGCTGGGGTTTCAACAGTGGGATAGAGTCTGGCTGGGGTTAAAACAGTGTTACAGAGCCTGGCTGAGGTTACCACAGTGGGACAGAGCCTGGCTGGGGTTACCACAGTGGAACAGAGCCTGGCTGGGGTTACAACAGTGGAACAGAGCCTGACTGGGGTTTCAACAGTGGGATAGAGTCTGGCTGGGGTTGAAACAGTGTTACAGAGCCTGGTTGAGGTTACCACAGTGGGACAGAGCCTGGCTGGGGTTACCACAGTGGAACAGAGCCTGGCCGGGGTTACCACAGTGGAACAGAGCGTGGCTGGGGTTACCACAGTGGGACAGAGCCTAGTTGGGGTTACCACAGTGGGACAGAGCCTGGCTGGGGTTACAACAGTGGAATAGAGCTTAGTTGGGGTTACCTAAGTGGAACAGGGCCTGGCTGGGGTTACCACAGTGGTACAGAGCCTGGCTGCGGTTACAACAGTGGAACAGAGCCTGGCTGGGGTTGCCACATTGGAACAGAGCCTGGCTGGGGTTACCACAGTGGGACAGAGCCTGGCAGGGGTTACAACAGTGGAACAGAGCCTGGCTGCGGTTGCCACATTGAAACAGAGCCTGGCTGGGGTTACCACAGTGGTACAGAGCCTGGCTGGGGTTATCACAGTGGAACAGAGCCTGGCTGGGGTTACCACGGTGGTACAGAGCCTGGTTGGGGCTACAACAGTGGAACAGAGTCTAGCTTGGGTTATCACAGTGGAACAGAGCCTGGCTGGGGTTGCCACAGTGGAACAGAGCCTGGCTTGGGTTACCACATTGGAACAGAGCCTGGCTGGGGTTACCACAGTGGGACAGAGCCTGGCAGGGGTTACAACAGTGGAACAGACCTGGCTGGGGTTGCCACAATGAAACAGAGCCTGGCTGGGGTTACAACAGAGGAACAGAGCCTGGCTGGGGTTGCCACAGTGAAACAGAGCCTGGCTGGGGTTACAACAGTGGAACAGAGCCTGGCTGGGGTTGCCACATTGGAACAGAGCCTGGCTGGGGTTATCACACCATCCGTCCTACCATAGACAAAGAAGTAAGAATACTTTTTATTTTTCCGAACTTTTTCAAACCTTAGCAATGACTGAAAAGTTGTATCACTTACTATAATCCAAGGACGAGACAGCCTTCTGGACCACTGCCTCTGCCGTCACCACCACCACCAAAATCATCTCCTACAACACCACCACCACCTGCCCTCCAGGCCAGCTGTCAACGAGGCTGGAAGCCGTCACTTGATAACATCTGAGACGCCGGCAACGTGTCTCAGGTTTTTGTGATATTTTCGTTTTGTTTTTTGAGTTATTTATAAACATTTTCGCATTCAGAGATTGATTTATTTCCTACATATGAATCCAAGTCTTTCACTATCATTGGATCCTACTATTTTATATATATATATATATATATATATATATAT
>JAYMFT010395110.1:0-19374 GCA_038088735.1 Panulirus argus
TATATATATATATATATTTATATATATAAACAATATGGGGAACACCCTTACCGCCACCCAGCAATGAGAAAGATGTTCCGTAAATCATAGGACACTGTGTGTCCTACGCGCAGTGTGCGCACCCGACATACTCTACACATACAGGAGCATTCTCGTCAAACTACGCTGTTTATGAAGTGGTTCGCGCTCATAGTGTTTCCACCATCGACAGCGGCACTCCAGTCAACACTGCGAGGTTTTCACAGTTGATTATCATCAAGCACCACACGAGACTTGATTATCACTGGCTACTACAGTTGGTATGGATTCAAGGCATCGTTACTAATGGCAATCCATGTCCCTTACATACGGGACGTAGGTGAAGGATCGTGGGAATTTTCAAAACTAAGGCGAGGACTAGAGATGTTGTGATCAGCAAGGGACAAACAAGAGATATATGAAACTGTTTCATAAGCGAGCTAAACACAAGTACATCAGATGTTATGCTTGCGGGGTCCTCAATGTATATTTTGGAATTTTGACAATTGTATTGTGTCTCAGGTTATCATGTAATACAATATATATATATATATATTCATCTAGTTATTGTTACTCTCGGTACAATTTCTTTGAAAGAGCCCTGGTATTTCCCAAGACCTTTTCTAAAGGCACCTGTAGTCCAATATTGTACTACTTCCAGTAGCAGGGATATACAGACTCCTTTGGAATGGTAAGAACTTTGATTCTACTCTACTCTCAATGGCACAGCCTTACCAAAGATGACTTTTCACACATGTGGTATAAAATCAAGCAGGTGTCCAATGACATATATATATATATATATATATATATATATATATATATATATATATATATATAAATTCAGCTGCAATTTATTGGTACGTCACCACGCCTCATATACGATGGCTGTATCACTGTATATAGTAGTCAAGGCGCCCACGGAGTCCATTTGTCATGGCGTGGAAGGCGATGTCGACGCCTCTCTACATGTCAAGTGGTCTCGTGGTATTTTGTATACAATCTCGTCTCGTTCTCTTGATATGCTAAACAAAATTGCTATGATGGGTTTATTATTTCCCAACGCTTATCTGAGATCTTGAAGTATTCAACATTTTCACTTTTGATTAAGTGTGTAGCAGTCTTGATTTTTTAAGGAAATGCAACAATATATCATTTAAAAATCTTACATAAAGATAAAATGATCATCATAATTTTTAGTAATTGTGGCCTCTTGTCTCTCTCAAGGTATCTCACTGAGATATGTCGATACATGGGACGTTGGTAAAAGTATCTATAATTTTCAGTAATTGGTCCTGTTTCAATCTTGATTTTGATACTTTTCTTTATGTATGGAAAATTTCCTTCAGACAAATTGTTCATAAGTAAGACTTCCCATACACTGATACCTGTAACATCACATATCTATCCAAATAAAGTGTTATATATATATATATATATATATTTCCTTGGTTCAGAATACCCTCCTCGGTATTAAACCCTACAGCAACATATTCTTTGCCAATCTAGCTCATCTCCTACAACAAGAAGCAGTACAGCATCTTTTAAGGAGACTTTGGCTGAATAATGTAAGCCATTAATGGCGAGTGAGATGAGTGTAATGACGGGTGACATGAATGCATGGTCTGGCAGAAGTTAACAGTAAGGTCAGTGTTGCTAGACAGATAGGGTGTACGTGAGGGGAATCTAGAATGGCCTTTTTAAGATCTGCGTCTTTTTTTTGTTTTGGCAGATGATCCATGTATTACTCATACCTTTTTCTCGGGCACAGATTAATTCGTTCGTACTGATGATGGTATTATAGTCCGGGGCAGCCGACACGAAACATATCTTGGAGTAAGGCAAAACGTATTCACAAAGGACTAAATGAAATATGAGCCGGACGCTAGACGCTTCCAATTGAAAAGAGTCGTTTAATGGGAACACGTCTGGCGTAACAGTGTTTGAGGTGGTTGGTGTCTTGGAGGGAATTGCCTCCCATTCTTGGTCCTGGAGAGCCAAGGGGTGTTGGGGGGGGGGGGGGGGGGAAAGGTGTAGTCGAGATGGTATTCAAAGTACGAGAAGAGACGAAGGAAATATCAAGTGGTGTGTCTAAGCTTATCTAAGATTGGGCAGTTTGCAGAACGAGAACACGAAGGAGTGAATCAGACGTGGAAAGATGAAAATGTATTTGGGGTTATTACTTTAGAGTTGTCTGTGATCTGTCGGTCAAATAAGAGAGCAGTGAAATCCGCCTCCTCCCCATCCTTCTTCTCCATCTCCCTCTTTCTGCTTCTTCTCCTACTTCTTCTCCCTCTCCTTCTTCTCTTTTTCCTATATCCTTCCCCTTATCCTTCTCCTTCTTCTCCTTCCCCTACTCGATTTCCTTCGTAATTTTATTTATGGGTGTTCCCAGAATTGGCTTATATCTTCGTAATTTCATCTTTGCTGTGTTTTGAGAATCTATCATAACACAGTAAAGAGGGACGTGCAAAATGGTTGTTAAAGGCAATAACAAGAGGTAATGAAAACCCAGGTACGAAACTCTGTGTAAGAAATAAGTAACATAAAGCTGCTTTTGGACTGGGACAAGAAGGCTTGGTGTGGTTAAGAGGTATCGCAAACGACACCAGCTGAGGAGAAATGCAAACTCATTAAACACGACCGAGTGACAAAAGCAGGATATGAAAATAATGATATTTCAAGGCATCGTTAAAAGTGTCGTCTTAGGGTTCTTCGGAAAGCTAGGCTTTGCTGGAGTCGAGGATTTATGAGACGAAAGTTGGCGGACACCGAGTCTGAGAGACGGGGGTAAAGCGTAAATATGGCTCCTGCAGCGGACTGAGTAACCGAGGTACTCAGAGGGACGTGGATCACTCGGTTGCCATTGAGTTACTGTTCGGCATTTGGAGGCGAAGTGGGAGGAAGAGGAGGAGGAGGAGGAAGAGGAGGCGAAGTGGGAGGAAGAGGAGGAGGAGGAGGAGGACTGTGTGTACATAGCCAGGGTCAAGAGGAACCCATTACTAAAATCTATACTAAACCCTAGACCAGCAGTAGCACCACCACAAGTAGTATCACCACCACAAACACCACCACTGACACCAGCACCAGGACTACGACTATCACCGCTAGTACAAACACCAGCACCAACATAACTACTATTATCACCAGCACTAGTAATAACACCAACACCAACACTAGGACCATTACTAGGACGGGCACCACCACCAACGCTGACCACAAAACGTCGCCAACAATCGCCAACACTAGCACCAACACTAGTACCACCACTAGCACTAACACCAGATCTGCCCCTCAACCACCACTACCACCAACCACCACTACCACCAACACTCGCAAGAGGTCATCAAGCAGTAGCCAGACGAGGTGGAGGGTATGCAGGGGGAACAAAATGGTTCGGTCCGCCATATGCGGACCAAAACTTGTAAGAATTAATGCAATATTTACATACATATTTCTTTAATGGCACACAGCATGGCTGAGAACAAGAAAATGACTCGTAAATGGTGAACAGACTATTAAGATTCAAATTTAATAGGACACTTCCCATAGTTTTTGACCACTAATTACAGACAAGGTATATTTTATTTGCATCTTGAACCAACAGGATCCGCCCAGCGCTACGAGACCCTTGATGCACTCGTCCCATCCCACGACCGGAGGGATACCTGGCTTGGGCTTCTGCTAGTAATTTTCAGCGCATCTAAGAAGAGATCTCGTACTATCTTGATCAATAAGTATTCTTTTAGTCGGTATATATAATCTGATGAATATAAATTATGATGAATAGGACGTCAGTTAGCCCGAGAAGGAAGGAAGCCACCGTTTATGGATCGGGACTCGGGAAGTTTTGAAGACGAGCCCCCAAGCTAGTCACCATCTTTAGGCGGGAGTCGTTCGAAACACAGGCTGTACCGCTTATCAATCCATATTTATACGACGCTGCCATTATTACCCGCCAAACATAACATTACCGGGAGAGGCCTTAATGAAAAGTACATCGCGTTGTTCTGTTCGCACTAAGTAGGCGATGGAATATAAAGACGTTAATTTCCGTCCGCCGGAATGCATAACTTCGGACGCGCCAAATGAGTGACATGGAATACCAGAAAACGCGCGCATACAACAACAGAAGGAGTTTGTGTGTATGTGTGTGTGTGTGTGTGTGTGCATGGCGGACTGCTCTATCCTAAAATACAGTAATACATCGACAGAGGCAGAGATATGGATAATATATATATATATATATATATATATATATATATATCATCCAGTATAGTCATGCAGATACCTCACATAAAATAACATTCAGTTAACCAAACTTCTCAGGTCAATAGAAGGAGAAAAAAGAAAGGAGACTTCGAGTGTATGTGGAGGTGAGGTGAGGGGGGGGGGCCAGGAATGTGTATTCCCAGCCCTCAGTCATTACAGGGAGGGTTTGGTTAATGCCTGTAATACCCCAGTCTCTGTTATTACACCCTGGTCCCGTGTGCTCTCTCGACCGCCTCCTTTGTCCTAACTCCTTCTCCTTTAACCTCCTTCAGTTTTCCACACATCCTACGATGTGTAAGGGCGGCAGGTACGGGGAGGGGCGGGGAGCGTTCTGGTGGAGGGGGCGATGCTCCCATCAATTCAATTTAGCCAAAGGTGACATATCAGTGTAAGGGTACGTGTGACTAGGTGCTAGTTGGCTGATGGTGAGGTGGTGTTAAAGACAGTCCGTGATCCCTGGCACCGAAGCGAGTTACATCAGCTAACACGAGCTCGATGAACTAGCGGAACGAGGCTCTCGCATTTACGAGCAGCGGTAACCAAGAGCTCGCCAACCGCGGGCGGTGAGCGACCTCTCGTAAACAGTGGAGAGAAAAGGAGTCACTCACGAGCAAACGACGTGAAAGCAAACACTCAAAGACGATCAGCAAACAAACAGATATAAACAACGGAAGGGAAAGTAGTCCAGGACAAGCAATGGGAAGCAACCGCTCACGGAAACAGAATAGCTGGATGTAAACGGCCCTCCAACGACCGAAACCAGGCACTCAAGAGCATCGGAAATCAAACAGTGGCTAGCAACAGAAGCCAAGCACTTCCGAACCCTTGCGAACGACAGAAGCGATAGATCGCGAACAAAGGAGACAAACAACATAGACCATGCACCTACAAACAACAGAAAATATGTGCTCACGAACAAGCGGAACCAGTCAGCCATGAGCAAAGAAACCAGTTATGTACAATACGGTCAAGAGGAACGAGGCAATCACGAACAAAAGACAGTAATTATTACAAAAGAAGACAAAAAACATAACAAGTACTCACTGACACTCATTTTAGAACAGAAAAAAACAAGAAAAAGAAAAGGAAACTGACAACAAAAGAGCCTTCATTAGACACACCAGAAACATGTCAGAGATTAAGAATACACAATAATGAGGCGTTCCATGAGCAGACTATAACACTTTTGTTGCGTCTTGTCAACTCTTTAGACTGTAACAAAATCTTTTGTACTGGACCGCTTATGTTGGACCGGTAGCTCTGACGAAATCCTAGTCTACGGCCGAGTCGTGGGGGAATCGATCTTAGGACTTGGGAGTTCCTTGTCTACCCACATACACACACTCAAAACACCTTCCATCCCACCACCCCTAGCGTTCCGCAGGGTACAGAGATGGAACCATAGTTCCTCCTTATCCCCCATCGGTGATGCGCCCCGATGGAAGGCACTGGTGGCTCAATGAACTGCATCAGCAGCTTTACCACTGACAGGCCACACCTCGCCCCTTTTGGACACTTCCAGCAGTCTCCAGAACCTGGAGCTGTGCTAGATACTTCAACCATAAAGCAAAGCAA
Source organism: Panulirus argus (assembly GCA_038088735.1). NCBI lineage: Eukaryota > Metazoa > Arthropoda > Malacostraca > Decapoda > Palinuridae > Panulirus > Panulirus argus. The sequence continues at coordinate 5,866 of JAYMFT010395110.1, forward strand.
GAATGTGGTCATGCGAGTAATCCCCACTTGCAACAGATTTCAACCTCTAGCTCTCTGACTAGGCTACAGTCTTCTCCAAGCTGTGCAATACCTCAAGCTTCTCGTTCTCGCTTTGGACAGATAAAGCTGGAAGAGGAGTTCTTCAGTGCCATCATCAAACCTTCCAGCTATCATTCGTACATTCGCTGTTAATTCAAGACCGACTACCCGCACTTCAACTCGAAGCACACATAAATTTCCCTCATTCTCTCCAAATTCAACTACGCCTACACCGTCTGGCCTTCCTCACAAACCACCACAGAAGATAACTACCACAAAAAAAAAAGAACGTGTAGTGAAAGAGCATAAAGGATGATTATTGGTCCCTCTCAATACAGACGTCGAGAGACGCTCAAAAAATTTTACCTTCACATGGATCTCATCTAATGGCTCGAGATGAGGCTACTGCAGTGTCTCATCCTTCTCCTCCTCTTCCCATCTGAGATCCCTCGTAATCCAAATTTCATTTCGGCACCACAACCGCATCGAACCCATACGAGTTCATACTGACCATTGCGAGGACAGCCTCAATGCAACGATTGTGAATACGAGTATCACCAACAGTTAGCAGAGTGGACATCAACTTCCAGCTTTGTGCAAAGACTGTCCTTTACCTTCTCATAGTAGCTCTCAAATTATTCTTAGTACGTATTTCCCTAATATTCCAGTAACTGGCCTCCGTTAAATGAATAAAGTACCTATTATTACTGTCATTATTGTTATCATTTCTATTATTACACACTCGCCTAGACCCTCAAAGGCTGCGTATCTCACTTGATGCCGCAACGGATGGCAGCCCCGGTGGTGGATGACAGAACTTCCTTTCGAAATGAGTCCGACAGACACTAACCTACGACTCGCATGACTTATGAAATCATCACATGAACCTATTTTCATAACGCTGAGATACGTAACTGTGCGAAATACCTTTGTTGCACGGGCGTTACGGGAATACTTTCCACGCGTAATACGTATGAAATACTGGCGTCAATTGTGACATGCCCGAGGAAACACCGACCTCACGAGATATCCGAAATGAATACTTAAATGACCCGGATACGACGCGGATATAGAGATGACACACACACACACACACACACATGCGTCACACGTTTCGAAAGTATGTGGGATGGGAAAGTATCATCAATTATCACATCATTGATTACGCACACGTAAGAATCTATCATTTCGTAAAAGACTGGATTCTACACCGTGGCTGGAGTCCAGGACTGAGGAGAGGAAGTAGATGGATAGGGAGTAAGCGATTGAAAACGGACGGATGAGAGTAAGAGAGTGAAACCGATGCATATTTAGACGGATAGATTAAGTGAGTGAGAGTGAGAAAGTGGGATATGCAGTCCCGCAGAGCCGGTCATATTTCTAACGAACGAGGAGAGAAGTGGCGTGCAGAGGAGGCCCAATATAATCAGCGTCTTTCTTAATGATTCTAAGTGGCGCAAACCTCAGCACCGAACACGATAAGTGTTCCTCGAGAATTGTAAGAATTCCTCAGCTCAGGAGTCCGGTTCAAAAGACAATGCTTCTGTCCCACGTTAGCAGAGTTCGGCTCTCGGTCGACCAGTATCGTTATGGAGGATTCAGGGGTGTGTAGCGTCGAGTCCTTTGCGACGTTTTACGAGATCCGTGTCGTCGTGTGAAGAGAAGAGCTGTGGACGGGCTTCTCTAGTATCGTACGGATGCCATCTTTTCACAGAACGCAACACCTCGTCCTTTCATACCTGTTCCCTCCTCCTTCCTCTCAAGCCTGCCTCCCTCCTCCTCCTCATACTCTTCCTCATCCTCCTATACCTTCTTCTTTCACTCATCCCCCTCCTCCTCCTCCTCCTCCGCCATTTTCCCTCGCCAAGCTCTTCCAGCTGATGACCATTTTGATTTTTCAATTAACTCGTTTTTAGTGGGTTGTCTTCTTCCTCCCCCCCTACTCCCCCCCCCCACACCCATAACCCCCCTCCCCCTCCCTCCCCCTCCTCCTCCCATGCGTCAGGCCATAAACTTGTAATGAGACGAAGGAAGGCTATAATTTCCAAACCAAGCCTCGGACCCTGCCTGGTTCTTCCACGGGCCCCCCTCTCGATCGGTAGCCGCCCGCGCGCGAGAGAGAGTTTTCCCACTCGAGGTCGACTCTTTTTCTCTCTTCTCGTGGCCGGCCTGAGCGAGGGTGGCGCGATGGCCGGGACTTCCGTACGTAACTGGAATCTAAAGTACGCTCGATGCTGCGGGAGGCTGTCTGGAAAAAAACAAAAGCAAAAAAAAAAACAGTCTACCAACCGAAAGCCGAAAGCGTAGAAATTATGAGTTGACTGATACGTACGGTCGATCTGGTCGACAAGAATGGATCCTAACGTCTGGAGAGCGAAGGCTCTAAACCACAAGTTATCATTCAGGGCCAAAAGGGCAGAACTCATCGGTCGGGGGCAGAACGGCATGTGTCCAGGAGTCTTCAAGGGAGATGAGACTTATTTAGTTAAACATGAGGGGATCCGTGGGTGATGTTTATATGCGCTAAGAGGAGGCATTTAGCTAAACATTAGTGTGTGTTTGAGTGACTCGAGTGAAAAGAAGATTGGGGCCGGCTCTAGAGGAGGAGCCCGAGAGCCCCACAATTATACTAAAGAGGTCCTCGGCCTTGACTCGGGCCTCGGAGGACACACGGGGATGCCAGTCTGTATCTATCTGGACTCCTAGGTCCTGCCGAGTCCAGACCAGGAGAAGAACTACCTGGATCCAGTCAGAACTCTTTCACTCCTCCTCTAGTTCCTTCTTCAACCTCTCCCTCTTCTCTTACTCTTCTTCTTCCTCCTCCTCCTCCTCCTCCTTTTCCTCTTTCATATTGTTCCCAACTCTCTCTCTCTCTCTCTCTATCTCTCTTTCTCTCATTTTTTCCCATGCACGCCCTTATGCCTCTGCAGGTCCCACCAGATATCTCAATCTATAACTTCTTCCCATTTTTTTTTCTCTTTTCTTCCTCCTCTTCCATCACGACGTCCTGTTACGCCGTCAGGAGTCTGAACGCGGCCTCGGGGGCACACCACCACCTACCTGCAGGAGGAGGAGGAGGAGGAGGAGGAGGAGGATTAACCTGCTTGTGCTTGAGTGATGGTAGCAGTGGGGGTTGGAAAAAAGCCTGAAAGGTGCAATTAACCTCGAATGCGAACGAAGGGATGATTGTCAATTAGGGATTAGTGCCGGAAGGGGAGGGGAAAGGAGAGAGGGTAATGCCCGGTTGCTTGAAAGATTGGGTTACCGATTTCATTATCGGATCAGTGGGCTAGTAAACAGGCGAGGGATTATGTTAGTTAGTGGCGACTATTTACGACTGGGAGCTGCTATTGATGGCTAGGAGGGATACTGCATTACTGCGTTTATATATATATATATATATATTCTTGGTGATAAGTTTCTCAAATATAATTATCTACACAAACTCAAATGCATACTTATGTGCACCCACGCACATGAGAACATACGAAAACGCATAAACACACACACACACACACACACACACACACACACACACACACGCACACGCACACTGGACTGGCACAGACAGGCAGACAGACAGACAGACAGACAGACAGAGACACACACACAACCTACTGGCACAGACACACGGGGTGCGGGTCTGGAGTGTGAATCTTACGTGTAATTATCTAAGTCCTGGAGGTTCCATTATTCTAAACAGTATTTGCTGACTTCTAATTACACGGGACAGCCATAGGTAAAGAGAGAGCGGCGAGAGACCGCATCCCTTCGGGTCAAAGCGCCATTACGGGCTGGTAGTTTACCGCACATGAATACATTAAGCGAGTTTACATATGTATATATTAAGCATGTTTACACTAGGCAAAGGGAAGGTTTCAGGTGAGGGGCAGTTTACCTCATACGTATACATTAGGCAAGGGTTTAGGTGTGCATACATTATTGAAGACTATACAGGGCGAAGGTAGTAATCTTTATGGACAATATATCATACAGGTGTTCATTATACGGAGTCTAGTCACTCATACATGGAGCCCGGACAGCATTTATGTATAACCAAGCAGAGCGGATGTTTTGGTATGAAATATGTCTACAGGAGGGTCTGTGATGAATGGTAATAAACATATATATATATATATATATATATATATATGTGTGTGTGTGTGTGTGTGTGTACCATCCCTAGATTGATTCATTCACAATGCAAGCAACACCTACAAGTTCAGCATCAATAGAAAAACTCACGAATTCTTGTTCCTATACCAATTTCCGTTCTGCACGAGATAAACAGTCGATAATTTTCTCTATGTTTCTTAGGGCATTGCGAATATGCAGTCCTGAATCTATGGATGAAGAGCTTGAAAATATCTATGAAGTTGGATTAAGGTTAAAAGATCATAGATCTTTCATATACTGAACTGTAAACGTAGCAAATAAATCACCGTACAGAACGAACCCCCAAAACATTCCTTATGGTATCAAAAATCTTAGAGGTTTGTGCTTCAGTTACAACTGTACCCTAGTTCCCCACCTACTCGAAGCCTTGAATGTAAATGTAGCCCTCAGGAATACCGATATTGTTGAGAATATTATAATCAAGAACGTGTGTGTGTGTGCGTGTGTGTTGAGCACCTTTTAAAGAATATATATCTTATATATGACAGATTGGTAGTGATTTTTCAGCTAGGATTAAACGGGCCAAATATCGTGTAAGGAGAGGACAGGCTTTATTTACATAGCCTCGCTTCTACACGTCAGAAATAATGACTACTCCATGCACTGAACAAACGCTCATTCGATCTCGACTTATAACCCACTGATTAACAGAAAAATCACTAAGAATATCCTGTCAGCCACTCAAAGACCTGTGACACGAATGTTAGTGAAGGAGTTAGTGATCTGGGTAGCTCTGTCGAGGGCGAAATTTGTCAACAGATCGTTTTGACCTCTGGCATCGGGTTTATTGACAGGGGCGACGCGTATACCCGTCCCTCTGACAGAGGCCAGACACATAGTGCAAGAACCAACACATTTCCTCTCGGCCAAATGCGTACTGTTTTCTTCTTCGTTCTCAAGTCTGTTCTATATCCTGAAGATGTGGGATCACACGCAAGCGTAAGGGATTTTGAGTTTTATATCATCATTCCTCGTGGTTATCTGCATATACCAAGATCACACCTATCATTGAGAAAGTACTACACACACACACACACACACACACACACACACACACACATTCACACACAGGGGCTACTACCATGGGCGTATTGGTTGGCGCCAGCTGACTGTGATTCACCCACGAATCGGCTCGGGCTCGAATCCTGAATGAGGAGGCGTTGGGACCACAGCCAGGCCAGCTGTTCATCCACCCTTCTCGGGAGTGGTCGATAAATGGCTACCTCTTTTAGGCGTGTGTGTGTGTGTGTGTGTGTGTGTGTTTTCTCGTAAAACGCGAGTGTAAAACTCTTTCCCTGAAACACACAGTTATCAGTCACAAAAGAGTAATTACACAAATACACACTCTTATGTATAACCAGCAGCCAAGTATATTTACGTATTTACAAAGGGGGAAAAAAAAAAGACCCGAGTGAAGTATCTATTTACAGAGAGAGAGAAAAAAGAAAAGACGTAAGTAAAGAATATCCTTTGTGTATACTATCAAGGAAGCGTAAACACTTAAGTATTAGATAAGCCCAGACGAGCATAAATCAATCACGTCTGCACGAGGCGAGACGGACCATTCGAGCGGTGTCATTCGTAAAGGCAGCGGTAGAGAGTAGAGTGGAGGATTAGATTTGCTCTGTCGAGTGGACAAGAGGATCAGGATGCCTTCGCTTCGTAGTCAGATCCCTTATCGAGATCAGGAACGTTTGTCGTGTGTTTCAGTTGCTTCCCTTATGTGTTCTGTGATGATTATAGACGTGTCAGATCCAAAGCCATGGTCCTGTTTTTCTATATGTACGATTCTCATTTAAGTTCTGTGTACTCGTCTCCACCTCTCTCTCTCTCTCTCTCTCTCTCTCTCTCTCTCTCTCTCTCTCTCTCTCTCTCTCTCTACTCTCTCTCTCTCCCTCTCCTCTCCCATCACCACAGCCATCAGCGGGATTTCATCTATTCCATCAAAACAACCACCAGAGCTCTCTGCTATTCCATCCACAAAATGGTATTTGGTGGTGTCCAAATACTTACTCCTTGCCTAAAGTGGGGATTTGTGCCCAATTATATTGAATCATATTAAAGAAAATATATAAGACATTACGTAAAGGCTTACAGAAAATACGATATGTACATCACTCATCATTGTGAAAACAAATGATAGCATATTTCTTTCTCATGTAATCACACATGATTGATATGATTTGACGTATGGTCAAATGTAATTACGCCAAAATTGTACCGTCACTTACGAATTCTATGCAGTTCAATGCAGTATTGTGACCCTGAATAAATATTGTGTAATTCCACAGAATGCTAGGAAAATGTAAACCTTCCTGTAGGAAACTATTGCACCTTGTCTAACGAGGTGGTGATACTCGGTGTGGGTAATGCAACAGCGAATAAATAGATCGATAAATGAATGAATTTTGTCATAGTGGTGTGTATCGTGCGATTTAAAAAGAAACAATTACAGACGGAAACTCCCTGTCATATCTCTCTTGTAAATGATTAGTCATTTACATTGTCATAGATTATTTATGCATTTGAATGCGTCTGTAAGTTATTTTCTTGATCTTTTACATTGTCTACCAATAGGAGACCCCGATGAAGCACTGTATTTAATTGGCTATATGTGTTAGCAGTGAGAAATCACTATTCTAACTAAGATTTTAAAACATTGCTCTCATTTTTTTTTAAACGCGTCAGGTCAGGCTCAACATCCTATGAGTGACTTAGTTGTTTAAAGCCATCACACAGAGCTATTGGAGTGAATTGAGAAGAGGGAAGAAAATGAAAAAAGTTGAGAATGCATAAATATCAAATATTACTTAATGGGCGAGGCACGCCGATTACGCGGAAATAATGATGATGGGGCCTCAATAATTATGATGATAATCATGACCAACCAATTATGATATACCTGTTGTAAAAACACATGGGGGAGAAGAAATACAATTATCTCTATAGATATTTGGAGGGAACCGATTCGTTTGAAGGGAATTTGTACATTGTTAAAACCAATGGAGCTGGTGACAGCAGATTTCACATTAGAGTCAGTCACAATGTCGATTTACACGGAAGTTATTGATCGTGATATTGCAGGCTACTATAGAATTATTGATCATGATAGTGTACATTGCTACGGAATTATTGGTCTTGATATTGTGGATCACTGCTGAATTATTGATCATGATGTTTTATATTACTACAGAATTATTCATCACGTTGCTGTAAGGAATTATTGATCATGATGTAGAAGATTGCTATGAAATTATTGACAATCATCCTGTAGACAACTTCGGATTTAATGATTATGATCTTGCAGATTACTACGGAATTATTGATTATGGTGCTGTCGATTACTCAGGAATTATTGACCATGGTGCTGTCGATTACTCAGGAATTATTGACCATGGTGCTGTCGATTACTCAGGAATTATTGATCATGATGTTGTAGATTACTACGGATTTAGTGATCAAGATCCTGTAGATTTCTCAAGATTTAATGATCATAATGATGTAGATTACTAAGGAATTATTGATCATGATACTACACATTACTACGGAATTATTGAACATGTTGCTGTAAATTATTGCGGAATCATTAATCATGATACTGTGTAAAACTACGGAATCATTAATCAGAATATTGTAGAATACTTAAAAATCATTGATCAAGATACTGTAGATTCCGGTGAAATTATTGATCATGGCACAGCAAATTACTACAGAATTATTAATCATGATACTGTTGATTACTAAGGGATTATTGTTTGTGATACTGCAGATTACTAATTAATGATTTTGATTTTGTAGATTACCACGGAAATACTGCTCATTATGGTGCAGATTATGACAGAATTATTGATCTTGGTGCTGTAGATTACTTAGCAATTATCGATCATAATACTGTAGATTACTACGGAATTATTGATCATGGTAGTGCAGAGTACCACATGATTATTGAATATGGTACTGTAGATTACTACGAAATAACTGATCATACTAGTGCAGATTACTGAGGAATTATTGATCACGATGCTGTATAGTACTACGGAATTATTGATCATGGTCCTGTAGAATACTACAGAACTATTGATCATGATACCGTCGATTACTACGGAATTATTGATCAAAATGCTGAAAATGTTGTTTCGTGGATGACAGCGATAACGTGCGTATTGATCTGATGTTCGTGGCGTGATCAGTACACTGCTCTTTCCCGGGGGGACGGTAGTTTGTGACCCCCTCTCTGCATGGGGTAGTTCAGATCGGTGTAAACATCGGTTGGCCAGTTATCTGGGGCTTCAGGCTTGGACACAAAGACCTGTGTCAGGTGTTCAATTTGTCAGGTGTTCAGTTTGTCAGGTGCGTAATTCGTCGGGTGTTCATTTTGTCAGGTGTTCATTTTGTCAGGTGTTCAATTTGTCAGGTGTTCAATTTGTCGGGTGTTCATTTTGTCGGGTGTTCAATTCGTCAGGGGTTCAATTTGTCGGGTGTTCAATTTGTCTGGTGTTCAGTTTGAGACTGTGATCACATGGAATGCCTATACTGAAACCATATGTGAACTCATGAGAAAGTGAACACACACACACACACACACACACACACACACACACACAACACACACACAACACACACATTGTACGTATGAATCTCTGATTTTTTGGACAGAATTTAAAATCTCTCAAGACAGTTATTTTCCTATGTGTATTACAATTTTCTCTATGGCTGACATATTAAATTTCATATCTAACAGTATCTATTTTTTTTCCCTATAGTTTCAGATTCTTTATAACAGATATAGTCAAAGATTCTAACAATATCCGATATTTTCTTTGAGTAATTAATACAATATCGTACAAGTATTGCATGAACTAGAAAAAGATATTACATACCAGCGAGTCGAAAGTCATCCATTTGGAATTATAGATAACATTCACAACGCTGAATACTAAGCAGCAAAACAAAAATGTAGAATTAGAAATAAAAAGAATCCTTGTGTAAGACTAAATCATCTCTGTCTAGGTTTTCTTAGGGCAAGAAATCCTCGAAAAGAAAACGGATCCAGAAACCGAGAAGCGAGTACAGAATGAGAGAAAAAAAAAATCGTGTTCTTTATGACCTGATACATATATCCACTTTGCACTCAAGTGTGATGAAGTTCGTGTACTCGGACCTAACCAAAGGCATAAAACCCAGTTCATTTGGAGTGGACTGATACCAAGCGTTAAGTCTCAGTAGTGCTTACGTCTCCATTATCCGCAACAGAGGGTCAGGCGAAAGCGTTTTATAACGTAAGGCAGGAGTTTACGATTCCTACACCGAAGACTAATCCATTGCTGAATAATGAACAATGACATGTATAAAGACTTTATTTCGCATCGTCTTTGAGAGAGTATAAGAATAGTTTGACCTGAAGGATGGGATGGTGGACCAACTGCATATATATATATATATATATATATATATATATAAAGATTTGTGTAAATCGTGTTCTAATTGAAGTGAAAAATCAGTCGTTGTGTTTTCGTATTCCATTTTCTTTTTAAGAAAACTTAACAGTCGAGCGTTTAAAACTCGAAATATGGACGCTATAAGTTACCCAATCACATAGGAACAAAGTGCTAGACTCTTCGGATCGTTTTCCCTTCTTAATTACCAAAATCTCCTCAAGTTCTCACAGCATCGAGGAAGAAAGTTTATTCTGGCCTTGAGACAAAATGGCAACAAACATTACCCATAGAAGGGAAAATGCGAAAAAGAAATTTTGACGTTTGTCAAGTTTAGGGCAAAAGGAGAGTCTCACGTCACAGAAAACGTAACACACAACACCTGAAGAAAGAAAATGGATATGTTGTTACTGATTATATACTAATACCGGAATTTAAGAAAAGAAATATAGTCTTTTTTTCCTAAAGTGTTCATTTGCATATCAACCATTTTACGATTTGTTTTCACTAACTTTGGGAAAGGGTAAGATTTAATCTCATTTCTGGATGTATTATGTGGTCATCGGCCTTAAAAAAAGTACATAGAAATGATAAAGATCAAGAAAAGAGCAACAGAGAGAGTACCAAAATTGAGAGGGCGAACCGAGTTACTCTGAGCTAGTGAGAGACCGTAAACTTGCCCACCATCAAAGAGCGAAGAGAAAGGGGTGACTTGATAAAGTTTGCAAACTACTATTTTGATGAGGGCGGTGAGCAGTTCTTCGGAAAATGCCGAGATGTAGGACAACCCGAGGCAGTAACGAGAAATTCAGCGAGAAATATGCGCTCAAAAAGATGGAGAATAGTACTTTTTGATATCAAAGGAGTAAATGAATGGAATAAGCTAAGCGGCGAAATTGTGAATGTTGATGGAATGCAAACGTTTAAAAAGATGCATGATAGGAATGAGAGCTCAAGAGATGGGTAGAACTCCCATTCCGTAGTTTCCGAATACGCACAAAGAACAGTTGGTATTACACACACACACACACACACACACACACACTGCGCAGTAACCCCTTCCTGCCACTGCACTCTATTGATAGTGAGGTATTTCGCTCAGCAAATGTATTTCGTGACGGGAATATTTAAGACACGAGCGATGCCTATAATTTTCATTCACTTACTTACAAGTTGCGGCAACTCCAGGGGATAGCTTGCGGTTATATATACCTTCTCCGATGTGGCATTTACCGTAGAGGAGAAACCATGGAGCTCACAGACCAAAATTCAACGGATGCTCAAACTGTGGCAAAACTAAGATCTGACACTGGCGAAATTTTGGAGGAAGAATGAGGCCGTTCAGTGTTGAGGCATCAGCGACGGAAGATCACCTGGAAATGAGGCGTCATCACGGGTGTTGCTTTCAGGCGAAGATCCACGGCTCTATGAAATCTAGTCCCGTAAGACGAGCACCAATAACTCCTTACGTCGACTGTGATACGCGGTCACGATTATACTGTGACACAACTGTCGTCGGCAATGGAAGCTGTGACACAAGCTGTCCTCAGTAGTAGAAGCTGTGTGACACAGTTCTTGTCGTCGGCAGTAGAATCCGTGACACGGGGTTGTCGTCGGCAAAGGCGTTGCATCCCCGTCAGCGGAGGAAGCAGAGTCGCCCTCTCTCTCTCTCTCTCTCTCTCTCCGTCAGGGATACTTCAGTAACGACAGGCGTCGCGGCAGCAGCCAAGCACCGTCGACGTCGGAATGGGAACACCGACGCAGAATGGAACTATCACTCTCAAGGGGCCAAAAGGAAAGTCTTATTGGGGAATTCGAACATAGGATTAACGGAAGATGGGGGACGGGAGGATGTCACTGTTCTCATCCTCTTCGATGCTGAACTAATCTGGGGATACCTTATCATCCCTATGGACATGTCATCATCCCTATGGATAACTTGTCATCATCCCTATGGGCACCTTGTCATCATCCCTATGGGCACCTTGTCATCATCCCTATGGACACCTTGTCATCATCCCTCTGGACATCCAGTCATCCCTATTGACACCTTGTCATCATGCCTATGATCACCTTGTCATCATCCCTATGGACATACTTTCATCCCTATGTACACCTTATCATCTCTATACACATCCTGTCATCCCTAAAGACACTCTGTCATCCCTATGGACACCTAATCCCTGTGGACACCTTGTCATCATACCTATGGACACTTTGTCATCATACCTATGGACACCTTGTCATCATCCCTATGGACACCTTGAATTAAAGAAGTGGTTAAACGAGATTAGCGAGGATGCTGAACATCATCACATCCGTCTTCGACCCTTTCGACCTCATAACTACGCTTGTAACGAGGAACATGAGGCCCCTGGCCACTTCAGATTAGCGAGGTGGTATAAACGGGGAGAATGTGGCTACCGATCAGACCCAAGGCCACTTCGGACTAACGAGGTGGTTTAACGAGGGAGGCCACTTCGGACTAACGAGGTGGTTTAACGAGGGACGTGAGGATGCTAGGTAGACCAGACCAGACCAGCAGGTGGCGAGCAGGCAAAGAGAGGGGGCCGGGCCCGGACGACGCGTCGCCCGGGAACATTCACACAATGGTTGTCACGGATTGCCACTTGGCCGTCGCAATTATCGTGTCCGGACGCCATAAGTGGTGCCTGTATCTCCTCCTCTCCCCAGCCCCCACCCTCACCCCCTCCCCCTCCCCCCCCCTCCACCATCTCCAGATCTTTCCATTATAAGAGAATGATGATCCCGCGCGCTGACGAAGTGGAAGAATTGGTTGCTTTTTCTTTCTCTCTTTCTCTCTCTCTCTCTTTCTTTCTCTTCGCTCACCCCTCAGCTGTTACCCGCCATTCTCGTGTGGTGAGGGGAGGGGGTGGGGGTGGAGGGGGGGGGGAGGGACCTCGCTCGGGCCTGTGGTGCATAGACATCGGTCGAGGGGAGTTTTTTTGTTTGTTGTGGGTCAGCGTGGATCCCGTGCTGGCCTGGGGCTAGCAAGCCTCTCTCTCTCTCTCTCTCTCTCTCTCTCTCAAAAGCAACAGCTTACCACTGACAGAATATATGTATGATGTATGGTCTACGAAACCACAAAGTAAAATAGACTAGAAGGACTGTTTCATTCTATGATCTATAGTCAGATGGTAATCGGATCTAATTTTCGACAGGAAGCTGAAGAAACAGGTCATTTGTTCGCTATTTGAGAGTGGCAGATGGGAGATCAGATCTGATTACGATCTCCCTATAAATAACAGGATAAAAGCTATCATCTTGCTGGATTATCATATCTTTCTGGTTTCATATTCCATATATATCTCAAAGCTTTGCCAAAGGGTAGAGTTTGAACATCTACATTTATCATTATTGTATATTTGTATATGTTAATCCCTACTCTTATAGGTCTGTTCATACTGTTTATTTTTTCGTAGTTGATTCAGCGTATTACGTACATCTACGTATTCCTTACACCTAGTTTGATGATTCGTCGATAGAGGGAATAATCACAGAACCAGATGATGCGTTAACTCGTAACTTATTTAACAGATTCACCATCGTAAGTACGTTACTTCGTAGAAGCAGTCATTTGCTTCTCTTTGATTTACTATTTGTTTATCAAGGGAGAGGGTTTAAAACTCGTTTTTCCCTGTCTCTTAAACGTATGTAAATATATCATGTCTTTACTCCCACACAGACGGACAGACAGACAGACAGACAGACACACACACACACACACACACACACACACACACACACACACACACACACATGCACACACACAGACACACACACACACACACACACACACACACACACACACACACACACACACACACACACACACACA